>VYZV01025775.1:87611-252786 GCA_013401275.1 Pandion haliaetus
GGGTCCGACTTGGAGCCGGGGGAGCTTCTAGCAGCTTCTTACAGGAGCCACCTCTGCAGCCCCCTCCGCCACTACCAAAGAAAAACCGTGCCACACAAACCTGTAACACTGTCCCAGTTGTAAATCAGTGGTTGTCAGACTACATGACCTTTGTGTTTGCAAATTGCCCTGCCAGGGCATAGAGGTTCCTCAAGCACCAGAGCTAAAGGACCCTTTCACAGCCATAGTCTCAGGAGCCTTCATATGTACTTTAAGCAATATGACCATGCTCAGAACAAGTTCTTCAGCCTTTTCAGGGTCCTTCCTTATTTCCAGAAACAGCAACTCATCTCAGCAATGCATGCACCCCTTCTATTGCTTGCTGTCTTTTTGTAGACTGACACCATGCCGTGCTGCTTTGTACATAGTCTCGCCACTGTAGTATAGAAACCTTTGCTGTTGTTTCTACCATCTGGAGCAGCCTCCATGTATCTTTCTGCCTCATCAACTCTCCATCTCTTCAACTTTTGTCTTTTTTTAGGTAGATTTTCTCATCTGCATATGCCTCATTTTTTTTTTCCTCACTCTTTTATTGGCCTTATGGCTCAGTGCCTTAATTTATTCTTCATACAGTGTCTTTACACCACTGGCTTCTATAATTTATGCTGTGTACTGTCTGCATCCACTGCTTCCTTGTATTTAATTCTGTTAAGTGTTTGGGAATACAGTTGGTATGAAAGGCAGTATATGACATAATACAACTTTATATTGTACAGAGATACAGCAGCATCTGCTGCTATACATATAAATATTCTAACTTTGCAACACTTCAATAAAGCAAGTAATTTGCACTAGTTTTAAACAGAAAAAATATCCTGTGATAAGATGTATAAAATTAATTTCAAAACAGAGCTTAGGACCTTTATGAATAGGGGATAATCCCTGGCAACTCTTGTTTTTCATGTATATGTATCTTCGTGTATGTGTGTATACACATGCTTTGTATGTAAGACAGTATTGTTAAAAATCTCTGTTCCTGGAGCTATGCAATCAAAGGAAGCCAATGCTTTCTTTTTTTACTTCCTTTGGTTCATGCTTTTGGCAAATTTGAAAACTTAAGCTCTCACCAGGAGAGTTCTGCATCTGGCTGTCCTGGCTCACAGGAGTGTAGGCTTCCTTTTACATCTGCAGTTGTGTGCTGGCAGTTTGCTGTGGGGATACCACCTGAGCTACTCTGAACTGAAGCTACTTGTGTCTCTTTGCAGGTGATCTGAAGTCCTCAAGTTAGAAGACAGATCTGAGAAATGTATCTCATAAAACAAATACTTGTGACTTTTTTTGTTCAAGTCAGAATTAAATTCAGAATTTGATTTGCAGAATTCTGATCAAATAACACTGCTAATAGTGTTCTGACCTCCCAGTTATACGTTCCTGGGACTGAAAATCTCCACTTTTTCAAACCTCTGAAAGCTCAGAGGTCTTCCAACAGCTGCAGGTTTGCACAAGTTGTCAATGCTTGACTTTGATCTAGTGAGTACCTTCTGCTAGCAGGGAGACCTGAAGGGCTGTGCAGACTTTCTGGGACCAATCCTTGCCCCGAAGTTGAGGCAATCAGTATTTAAGTGTTCAGCTGACAAAAGCAGTTGAGCGTGGTTTGTGCTTAGAACTGGCAGTAGGAGTCTTTCCCAGTGCTATCCCACAGTGGCAATCCCAAAGGCTTGTGGGTATGGCTAAACATGACTTTAATGATGTAACCAGTATCTGTTGATTCTGGGGTTTTTCACTTATTTAATTTGGCATTCTTTATCCAAGCTGTTGCTGTCTGAACTTCCTTCATGAGCTGAACTAGAATAACAAGACACAACTATTTAAAAGAAATAATTTAAACATGAGGGTGTTGGTAATAAAAAGAGTTAATCTGTGCAACAATATTACATTTGCTATTGTATGCGATTACTAATGAATACAGAGTATTCATCTTAGCAGCAAGCAGAAAAGGGGAGGAAAAAGTTTTGTATTAAATCAACTAAATGATGAAGTGAGTCAGCAGAGGCTGTTTCAGTGTTCAGAATGCAAAATTTGCAGCTCATAACCATGAAATTTACTGTACCTTTTATAAACATATTTTGACTGTAATTGTGTGTGAGATAAAATGCTCAGGTTTTAGGTTGAGATGGACAGCTAATTTTTTTAAAACCATGACATTAATGGCTGGAACTGTAATGCCCCTGTTATTCAATCTTGAAAAAGTTTGCTTACAGTTCACTTCTAATGGCTCTCATACCATTATCAAATGACTGATAGTCATTGCAAGCATTTTAGCAGCTTTCAGATCTGTTATATTTTTAATTAAATTGGCTGTGAATTGCATAAGTAGCAAAGGTTGACAAACTAGCACTCAGTGCAGCATTACTGTTTCTTATCATAGCTGTCACAGGACATTCATGGTCTTGATTTCTTTAAACACTTTATGGTTCTTTTAATCTGTATCAGATGTTGGCTTGGAACAGTAAGTAAACAGCTCTGGAGAGCAGGATGGGATAGTGAAGAAATATCTCTGAGCTGCTTTGATGGAAGCAGCCTGGTTTGGAGCGCATAGAGCTGTCTGACCTTCATGCTGCCGGCACAGGTATGATGGCTGTGGGTTTGTGGAGAATGTGGTCTCTGCTTAAGGCTAAAGGGCTTGTGTGTAGTGCACGTGCACATACTGGTAACACCATGCCCTACTTTCTAGCTGGAAGATGTCAGTAAGGTCTCTTGAGCTTACTGTCAAACATGTTATTGGAACAACATCCATGGTCTCCCTGCAAGGAATTGCAGATGTCCCTTAACCACCTGTAGGCTGGTACTGTGGCAGCTGCTTGCTTGCAGAAAGGGGGATGAAAAATTTAGAGGCCTTACCTTATATTCCCATGCCATTTATTTTAAAATATGTTCCTGTGAACACTGCCTTTGCTGCCATTGCCGCCTCCTGATTCTTTCTGCTAATCCCCTCTTCCAGTTCCAAACGGGTAGAGCAACACTGCAAACGTAGGAGAATGGAGGTCTTGTTATGTTAGGTTTTGAATGAGACATTGCAAATCAGCCTATCTTAGACCAAAGTAGTTCAGCCTGCCCAAAACCATGGCTACCATCAATAAGAAATAATGCTGTGATTTTTTTAAGAGATTAGTAAATGCTGAAGAAACTAATATTTGGTATTTTGTATACAAAGTGCTAGTCAGCTAAGGATGAGGGATGTATGGGCCAAATCTTGAAGGCTTTTTAGTCTGTCTTGACTTGGGCAAAACCATCTCGGAGGAAAAGGCCTGGGAAAAGAGATCCAAACTGGAGTCTGGTTTTTACACAAGAGGTCACTATTCTTCTCCCATATGCTACTGTGTCCCTTTCTGTGCTGTACAATACACCTCACTTTCTCAGAATATTGTAACATATTCTTCTTGAAGAAACAAAGCTGCTATTTTTAGGAGAAAGAGTACAGAAATTAAGGTACGTTATTTGCATTTTCACATATTTTCACTGAGAATAGCAAAGTGCACCTTTTGGGGCTTCAGCACAGGAGGAACCAACGTCACCCCTCCGGCTCTCCTACCATCTTGTGGTCTGAAAACATCAACTGCTGCTGGTTTGTCTTGTTGCAGAACACAAGTCCAGTTTCAGATTAATTATTTGGGCTGCTCTCGGTTCATACTCTTTTTCCCTCTTCCAATGTTCTCTGGTCACCCAGGCTTTCAGCTATTACCCTGCACGCTATGTGCTTGTCCTGATGATGGTCTTTTAAAATGAAAGTACTGTTGATGAAGCAAGAAGAAAATAAGGGGTTCTGGAATGGGTTCAGCTTCACTGTGTGTTCAGTGTAACAAACACTTAAAGCAATAGCTATGCTACCATGTATTAAAACTACTTGTAAGTGGGAGTTTCACCCAGCCTTTTTGCAGTCTAGAGGCTTTGTTTAGATTGAATTATCCATGTTGTTGAACTACATCCACTGCTGCATTTGAACATGTCCTCATGTGTTCCTGGCAACCCTCCTCTCCCTTCCAGGGTGGACCTCCACCCTTTTCTTCATTTCTGTTCACCTGGACCCTTGCTTTTTCAGTTTCTGCTGTTACTTGGCCCTTCTACCTCATGTGAGTTGGCACCCACATTTTACTTGGGGCTTTGATCAAAGAACCATGATATTTTTCCCTATGTGCTTAGCAGGCCCCTGAGCAAATTCTCTGCTTGCTCTTGGGTGGGTGGGTGGGGTAAAAGGCAGCAGTAGCTCCCATTGGAGTGCTCTCTAGTGGCTCATCCCAGGAAGAACAGCACTGGGGGAAAGTTCTTCAAAGAGTTAATGTCTCAGCTTTAAAGCATCAGCTGCCAACCCCAGGCCTGGCTCAGAACAGCAATGAAAATTCAGGCATATGCAAACTTGTGTGTCTTTGAAGAGTGGAGACATTTGAATCTGAATTCAGCCTCTACAAAGGTTGGCTTCAGCTGATGGGTCAGACCACTCCCTACTTCAGAAGGGTGGCAGTTTGTGCTTAAATGGATTAGCAGCTATCCATATCCTCTTGTTAGCACTGCAATTACAAATTAGTATAACATAAAAGCTTGGTATAATTGTGATGGAAATGAAAAATATCTCTTTATGTTGCACATTTCACAGCCACATTAGACTTGCAGAGCATTGTGGCAATGATTACTTTTTGCTGAGGGGGAGAGAAAAAGATAAATGACTTCTAAATCACCACATGACTCAGCCTGCAAGCTCTGAGTTTATTTGCAAGACATTTATCTCTTTGTACACTCACCAGGAAAAAAAAATTATCATTTAATTAATAAACTTAATAGCCTGAGGTATTCTGATCAATACAAAATAGTATGAGAACAGGGCCTGATGCAATGAAATATTGAGTTGTTTGCAGACAAACCCATGATTTTCTTTAAAACTGATCATGCCCCTGCCTAGTTAGTTAGGGGAGGCTACATGGTAAGATGTGTTGCTCTGCTGAAAATCAAACTGATAGGCCAGCCTGAACAAAAAAATTGAAGCAGCTCCTTGTGCCTTAGAACAATTTCCCCTTTATGTTTTCTCTGTGTGACCTTTTGAGCTTTTTTTTTTTCCCTTGCTGGCACTGAACTGCTGAATGAGCTTCCAATGAAGCCAATGGGTGTTTTTCCACTGGCTGGGTCAAATTCTGCCACTGATGGGGCCTGACTCACTGCCTGTGCCTGTTGTGACATTAGATCAAAGCCCCATTATAGCTCTGCAAATCCAGAGTTACCATGCTGGCTCCAGGGCTTATCCTTGATAATGTAGAATAACCAACAGCAAGATGTGCCCTCGTCTCCTGTTACCAGTGGCTCAAACACGAACGGCGGTGGCTGCCTGGCAGGATAGGGTTTGTTTGCTTTATCTGCAGCTCTGTGATGAGCCCTGTTACAATTTCACCCATTGTCAAGGCAGCCAAGGGCTGATCTAATGCAGAACTGGTTGCTGGGGGAAATACACAAATGTGTCATCTTTTTTTCATTCAATCTGTACTAAAAATGTGTCCTTAAAGAAAAGACCTATGGGTATTGGATACTTTCTTTGTAGGCACGCAGAAACAGCAGGAATTGTTCATCTCTGTTTGCATGGCAGCTTTACAGTGGCAGATAGAAATGGAGACAATATACCTCTTCTCGCAGACAAATGCATCTAATTAGCTCCACATGTCATTTCTGACATCAGTGCTAAATGGTGTATGGGTTCTTAATTTGAATATACTTTTGAAACTCTGTTAGAAGAAACAGTGCTGTGGACACCATGACTTGATTATGAATTGGTTCTCAATTCACGCTTCCTGCACTGGAAATGCCAGACCCCTCTCATGGTTGTCCTCTCACTATTGTTGGATTAGGTGTCTCCTTCAGTTGTGCTGGGTGCTGCACAACATCTTGTTGGGCATCAAATTAAGTTGAAAGTGAGAGAAAGAGAAGAACATAATGGAGGATGGAGAAACGCAAAAAGTAAGGGAAGGATGGCCAGGATCATGGTGTATCTCCTTCAATAGAAGCAAATTATAATCCTGAGAAGTATGCTGGCCTCAGTATAGTTGTGACTGAAACTGAGTATCTGGAGCAAAAAGGACCAGTCTCCTCACGAACCATCACGAGTCCACTGAGTGGACCGTGACACTGTTTCACACCTTTTGTTCTCACACTGCCTCTTTTTGAACCTCTAAAGAGAGGTGGAAATATTAGAGTAGGTATTATTCACCTTGTTTTTTCTCAAATGCAATGTAATTATGGATATGCCAGTTATGATCTACTCCTAATTTATTCTGTGTTAATCATGATTCTGAGTTTACATACAAAGCTATCTTGTTTGGATGAATGCAGGCTCCCATTTCTGTGCTGTTCTTATCAACAGTGATTGTTACAGGTTTCCAGACCATTGTGTGAAACCTCACATTTTCCTCTGCCGAGTTCACAATTATGGAAGACCTGCAGACCCCAATTATCACAGTGGGTCAAGGGACATGCTAGTGAATAAGAACCATGTTTATGAGTAAACACTGCAAGATGTGGTCCTCCCTTACTGGGTCTCCTTTTACCCCTTAAGTACCATGCATATTTTCTATGTTGAGGCACAAGAATACTATAAATAAGTGTTCATTAGCCACAACTGAAACATGATAGTGGAAAAGTGTGGTAACAGGAGAAGCTTCTGAAGATGCAAGAGAAGAGATGCTAAGAATGAAGGAAGTGGTGTTTTCCTAAAATTTGTCAGAATGTTTGGTTTTGAACTAACAGATAACATTTTCATGAAGAATTTCAACTAATTTGTCATAATTTTTCCCTAGTTTTAATCCAGCTCTGCATGTGGTTTTCTGACTCACTATGACTTAATTTCTCATTCTATACTGTGCTCACTGCCATAATATCTAAGCATTCAGCTGTTTTCACTCAATCACTTTAATTAAAGCAGGAGTCCTTACCCTCAAATGTGGGCCAGCTATGCTTGTTAGCCTCAGAAGGTTTTTTTAATATGTGCCTACTGGTATTCAGTGCAATCCCATTTTAGCATTTGAGCAAGTGATCAGTTTAAGTGACTTCAAACAGATCTTAAGCATATGCTCAGTATTAAGAGAGAACTTAAACGTACTGCTGAATGGGGACATGAATCAGTTTCTGATTTACTGACAAGACTGTTATCTAGAAAAAATGTCCTTCCTTCCTGAGATCTTATTAGATAACTTGGAGATAATAGCCTTTTTCTACTGGTGCCAAAATCAGCACAAGATCTGTCTTTGTGTGGTAAGCAAAGACTTAGTGCAGCAAGCTGGTACAAACTATTTTGCTTTCTTTAGCTTATTCTCAGCCTTTCCCTCTCCCTTTATTAAAGAATGAACATGAGAAGTTCACAATGTTAATTTTCAGGGGGCTTTTTAGTTGTGAACTGGGACAAAATTTTTCTTTGCAATAACAGATTTATCCAAATTTTTACTGATGCCCCAAAACCCCAGAGATGAGTTAGAAGGATGGAAACTCTTGACTTCATCTGTGTCACGGAAGTAATCCCTAACACAGTATTTATAGCTTTCCTAATGTTCTCAAGGCCATCTCCTGAAGCGTCTCCAGATGCTTGGCACTGTCATCTAAAACTTTGAAAAAGATTAATTTTAAACTTTTAAAAAGGGGAAAAAAAAAAAAAAAAAAAAAAAAAGCATGTGTTCAGATAGCAGTGCTAGTAAGCTGTGATAGGAGGCAGTGAACTGTACACTGTGGGCTCAATCTGGCTGTAAGGCAGCTGATAGTCCTACCAGTGCTTTCCTGGAAGCAGGATGGCCCTGGCTGGGCTCCTAAGTCATAAGGAGGTGTGGAGAGAGGTCTGGAGGGTGCATTAGCTCAGGTGGAGCACCATGTGAAGGCTTGGCCCTGGACACTTGCCCAGGGATAAAAGTGCCTGCTTGATGTAAGGAATTTCTCCCTGGCTTGACTGAGTGGACCAAAGCCATTCCAGGAGCCCAGTGACATTTGACAAAGAGCATGAGTAAAAGCAGGCTTGAAACAGGTTTTGAAATAAGATTAATGCATAAATGCAGTGTTGTATTGGTTATAAGTGGACGTAGTGGAAATAGGATGATAGAAAGACTTTATTTTTAACTACTAATTAGACTTTCCAAAATGTAGTATACTACAAAAACCAAGGGCTGGTAAAAATTCAGGTAAGGGTAAAATGTTACAATATTTAGTATTCTCAGTCAGGAGATAAAATACTAGAGAGAAATGGTGTGATAAGGAAAAAACTTATTCCATCTAAAAATGTTATTTATAGTGTTAACTAAATTAAGCAGTTATTGATTATTAATATAGGTTCTCCTCTTACTGGCTTATTTAATATTTTTTGAAGCTTTCAGAATTTGCTATGGGATGCTCTTGATTTGAGTGGCAATAGCAAAAGATTTATGCTCTGTAGCATGCTGGCTGTTCTGCCAGCAAAGTCAACAGCACTTTAGATAAGATTTGGGCTTGCAGCTTCGCTTAATGAGAACATCATCTTTCTGGGCACAGATTTGCTCATGTAATCAAATAGGCCATGCATATCCCTATTTGTTATAAAAATTAATACACAAAATAAACTCTATGTAGCTATATGGGCAAGTTATATTATGTCTGTGTCCCTATCTGTGTAACTTCATTATAACATTAGTCAGTAGCTCAGAGAAGAAATGACAGTGAAGCTCTGTGGTGTCATGTGGGTGCTTCAGATGGAGAAGAAAAATCAAAAAATCCAACAGTCCTGATATGAGAAGGTCTCATGTACTGTATCCTCACATGTGTCTCTACTGGTAATGCTCTCCTCCACAGTGAGCTCTAGATGATATGCACAGCATAATGCTTACCTCTAAACTGAGATTAAAATCAGTAAGGAATAGAACATAGGAATTTGTACTGTGTGGTATTTGATGATAAAATTAAATTGGATGCTTGTAAGAAGAATAACAGCTATGCCATATTGCTGCATGGATGCTGTTATCTACATGTGTGTTCAGTTTTCTTAATGCTAAAATAAAGCTGCAGACATGCAGCGAAAAGGAAAATAACATCATATTTATAATCTGTTTGAGAATGCTGCTCCTTTTATGGCAACCATGGTGCAAAGCAAGAGCTTCCTTGCCATGATTCCCTATTAAAGCAGGAATGATATTAAATGACGCTGTCTTCTTATACAATTCACAGAGAAAACCAAGGAAAGCAGAAGGAAAGAGTCATGAGGTCCAGCAGTTACCCTGCTATGCAGATAGGGAAGCAGTTTACCAGTCTCAACCTCTCTTAGAGGCATTTGATAACTCTGAGATCATGCAGTTATATCTGTCATTCTACCCATGCTACATAATGCACAAGGTGCATTATACAAAAGTATTCTTTATTTTACAATAGCTATTTGTGTAATTGTAGTTGCATAGTGAGCAACAAGGCAGTGTGTTCTACTTTCTTTCCAGGCCTGTCAATAAATTTGCACTTTGTCCAATTTTTTTCTTTTAAATACAGATACTTTATCTATACTGATTGAGTTTTCTTTCCTAATACAAAACATTCAACAAAAAACATTCCTTAAAAACTCTAGTGATGGAAAACGTAAACCAAACTCTTAAAATTTGCTAATTGTAAACCTCTTTGTCTTTGGAGTGCTGCATAGCGGATCAATTCCAAGTAATTATTATGTGAAAAATGTAGGACCTTTTGGGTTCATACATATATCGAAGAGATGCAAAGCCAATATAAAAAGAATTTTAATTGGTTTGAGATAGTAGCAGGAAATTATTTTCCTTCATTTGTAGAATCAAAAAAAATTAAGGTATCTCAGCTATTAAATTTGGGAAAGGAGTGTGTATTTCAGTACTGCAGTTACTCATGTGTGAAATACAGAAAAATATTAATTGAGGTAGGCTTGTGAAGTGAAATTAGTTGCAAGTGGACTGTAGATGAGCAAAGGGATTCTTAGGATGTTGCACCTCAGCCATACTTTAAGGTTAATTCATTAAAGATAATAGGAGTGTTGAATAGTTTGCTATAAGGAATTACTGCTACAGTGGTCTAACACTTTCAGTCTGATTGAATCAAATGCTAATTACTAATATTCAGATTTATGTTATGCTTATTTGTGTACTGGCCACCCTGATTACTTCCTTGATGGCTGGTAATGTTTTCTGTCAAGGGTGACAGCCCTTTAGTCATCTGACAATAAGGGCTTGAATGAGGGGAACTTCAGCAAGAGGAACTGCCTGTTCCTGTCTCTGTATCCATAAAGTCTGTGTTAAAAATAGGAGTAGTTGAGCAGACTCTCAGCATTTCATAGCTGATTAAATCTTCACTAATAACTCGAGTAAATGCAAAGTCTTCAATGTGCTTCTCTGAGTGGGTTTGACAACACTCATGTACCACTGCACCCAAAATTCAAAGAAATGGGCTCTTGGCATGGATGTAACATCAGTGGGTTTGCAGCCCAAATACCCAAATTGTGGTCTGGGTGCCTTTGGGACCCGAGTGTGGCTTGTTGGACTCCAGTCAGCAAGACAGACCCATGGTCCTTGGGGACAGGGAGAGGAGGTCTGGTCTTCCTGGTTCTGCCCATCTCCCACCGGGCAGAGGCCAGTTGATGTGGTGGGGCACAATATGCATGCCCTCATCCAGGAGAAAAGCAGACCAAACAGTACAGGATATGTTCTCCATCATACAAAGCACAATACCAAAGCAAGTTGTACAGAAGTGAAAAGAAATGCTGTTTTACGTCAGAAAGCCAAATACGAATCTATAGCCTGTTAGATTTCTTTTGCTTTCCTTTATTTCTTTTGCTTTCCTTTATTTATTACTGTGACATACGTGTCTTCTGCATCTATTTACTCTTATTTGGGGTCTCAGGCTTGCATATTTCATTTGCTCAGAGAGCCTGCATCACTTTGTGAAGGATGATCCTTCTTTGCTGAAAAGGTATGTGTGCCAGGTCCCATGCATGTTATCACTTATTTATTGCCTCCCTGGTGGCATGCTGTCGCCAACAGGCGTATAATTAGAATAGCTCAGGCTGGAGACCTGTGGAAAGTCTGAGTACTTTCATAATTGGCCAGTAAGTGCTGTAGGTTTGTGCTTGAATCCTCTACGATTTCTGCTATTGGAAGCTCAAGTTTCTTTCTTCAGTGACATATTTATCTTTTATTCTTATAAAAAGAGGAAATCCTCGCATTTTGGATCTGTTTCATTTGTGTTGACTTACTTGATGACTTGTTATTAGAAACAGAGGGCTTTTGCTTTTATAGAACCTTCCAGTCATTTAAACAGAACAGCAGTCCTTTTTTTTTTTTTGTACTTCCACCCTGTACAAAAAGAGAAAAAGCAAAAGGAAAAAGTGAAAAATAAGAATAGGAGAAAAATGTTATCAGAAACAGCTAAGCCAACAGCATAATCTAAGTTCTGTGTGTACTGTTATGATATCTGAAACAAAATTATCAAGCTTAAATTAATTAGACTAATGCTTAGAAAATCTGACATGGCAGATTGTGGTAAGTAATTAAATATACCGATTAAAAGATGTAATACACAGTGAGCAAAAGCAAAAAGAAAACTCCATTTGATACAGCCAGTGAACATAGACAATTAAGTCAAGTAGATGAGCACTGACAAAGATACTGAACTTTGGAAGATGATGGGCAAGATGCCAATTTTCCAGTGGAACAGATTTTGCACAGTATCAGTCAAACTTTTGTTTTATGAAAATCCATGCTACCGTTTCCTAACTGAAATATATGAAGGGCCAGTTGCTTTTTGCATTAGGATTAGCTGACATGAATACAAGGCTATGTGCAAACAAGAATGTGACATTAGAGTACTAGTTTACATATATATAGAAGTTGCATAAATGGCTTTTCTTAAAAGCAATTCACAAGATGTCATATGAGAAATAAAGCTGTGAAGACAATGTGTTTGCAATTAAATGTAATGTAACAATGCTTACGGGTCAGCATGAATGAGGAGAGCTTGTGCACCTTTGTACGCCTCAGTATGTGCACAGGAAAACCTTGGAAACACAGACTGAGAATATGATATTTTCTGTGAATTTTGCTTGAAGGCTAGTTTAAAAAAAAAAACCTAAAGAAAGGAGAGAAAAATGTAGTGGTAGATCTTCTGTGGAAGAAGTTCTGCTTGCAAGGTACCCTGCTCTGACTTCGAATTTTGTCTAAATGAATAGAATTATTTTGCAAGTCCTCCACAAAGTGTGTGACTGTACAACCTATTCCCCAATCAACTCCGTCCTGAAGAATGAGTGGGAAACCTGCAGATTCCTAGTCTAGCAAATTGAGATGAAGCAAGCCCATGCTAGATCCATTCTCATGGCACTTAACCCACAAGTATTTGACTGGCCTTCTGGAGTAAAGTACAACTTCTTCTCAGCTGAGCCATGTGTTTTATTCATATCTGCTGGAAATTGCTTTCATTTCTGTTGATCTCATTGTTTCCTAAGGCATGAACAAACTGATTGAACTGAAAGCAAACAAAATTACTTTTTGTCTCTGAAAATTGGGAATGTTTGGGTTGCTTTTCCTGTCTTCCTACCCTTCCTACTCTCCATCCCCACCGTGTTCATGAGATCACCCCATCCATGCAGTGTGGGGTTTTCTGTATTTCTGAAGCATGTCCTTTGAATTACTGTAAGAGAAGGTGGTGATCTGCTGCCAGGGTATCATCACAGGAACAGGACTTGCAAAAATATTGCAAACAAAAGAAGTTCCTCTGACTTTTCCAGATGAATATTTCTAAAATGTCTGTGCTCAAAGATTGGAATACTAATTCTGTCCAAAAGCAATGATACTGAAGTCTACATATTAAATAATAATTGTTATGCAAATGCTATCATTTCATGATTCCTATATAGAAACATGGGGATGTCTGGGAGGTCATAGCATGGGCAACGGCAACTGTTTTTTCTCCTAAGCAGTTTAATAAGATTTTTCAATGTGTTTTCATCAAAAACACCTTTCTACTAGTAGAAGCTATCAGCCTTAATTAACTGCAACATGTATGAAGCAAAAATTGTCTCCTCAAATTCACAGTCTCTTCACTGAAATTAATTGCAGAATACTATATTCCCAGACTATTGTGCCACCCCTGTTCTTCCACGTGTGCATTATGTGAGTACAACTGTGGTCTTACTCACCAGAAAAAGAATTTGAACAGAAGGCCAACACTGCAGCTTGGAAGAGGAGCAAAGAGATTCTTCCTCCTCCAAGTGAAGGCAGCCTGTGCCCCTCCACCCCCTGAAAAAGCTACTGTTATCCCAGTCTAAGTTTCACCAAGTAAATAAGGGCTCCTGTATTGGGGCCCTTGTCTGTAACTTTTTGTTCTTGCTTGATTTAGTGTATGAGTTAAGAGGTTCGTTTGATGGATGAAGGAGCCTGCTTGAACAATACCAAACTGTTCCTCACTTTCCTGCCTCTTCCTTTGTCTGGTTCTTTCTACTACCTCTTGCATAGCTTACGCCTCCTGCATCCATCCATCCCAAACAGAATCTTGGACCATATTCTGCTATGGGTAACATAAGTTTGTGAAGTTTGTAAAACAGGAAAAAAATAAATTGGGCAAAACCCCATGTGACGTCTCTTAAGAGAACTTCCTGCATAAGTTTTATGGCAGTATTAACTGACTGAAAAAACTGGAAGAGGTGACTGACCATCTGAAACCTCCAATTCTGTTCCCACATCTGGGTCTGGTTCCATCCACTGCCATCACAACATCAAGTGCAAGACCCTGCTGGGTTTTATGAATATTCTAGACACTGAAGATTCCACCACCCCACCCCCACCCCCTTTACTGCTACTTTGAGATGAATTTGCAGACTCTGGGGCATTTGCCCTTGACAAAACTTGTGTGGTTCTTATGCCACAGTCAGTGGAATATCAATAGATTCTTAATGCTGTCTGTCTTTCAGAGTTTCTTTCATGTCTCAGAGCCAGAGTAAATGTCATTCAGATTGGCAAGTTATAATGGGAACATTGATATACTAATTTTAAAAAATATACAAGCTTCTTTTAAATAGTCTTGGTCTCCATCTTGTGTGTCTTCAGTGTATCTATAGCAATTACAAGGTTAGATATCCCTTAAGATGCTAGAAAAGGTCATTTTGTTGTCTTTTCTACCCCATGCCTCAGTGAAATATTCATGGTATGGCTCAGGTATTGGGATTGGGTTTAATGTTTCGTTGCATCACCATCTGTTTTGTTGTTGCAGTTGTTTTTCCCTTGGTGGGGGGTGAGGGAGCATGGAGGCAGCAGTGAGGGTTGCTGGCATATGGGTCCATATCTGATACAAAAGATGAGCACTAACTCTGCAGAAACAGAGTAGCTCCTCTGATCCAAGCTATTTTCTTTTTAACATTAAAGGTCTTTCTGGTGAAAATTTGCCATTATGCAAGTAGATCATCTGTGGTAGATAGTCTCTGTGTCTCCTCAAAGGCTATGAAGCCACATTAAAGTAGGCTTTTATATTATATGTAAAGTTCATTCATATAACTTAGCACAGGCATTGAAATAAAGCTCCTCACTGAGACAAATGGCATTAACAAGTTCCAAGGACATATTCAGTAGAGTTTTCCAGAGTATTGTAGTGGCTCAGTGGCAAAGGGCAGTGCAGAGAAAGGCTAAACCTGCCATTGGATGCAGAGCACCAAGAGGGCTCTGCTGCAGGTGCCTGAGTCCCTTGACCACAGCCAGTGCCAAGCACCCAGCTGGTGGTGGCACCCACTCCTTGGCCGCTGTGCCTCGGGACAACTGCAGTGACACAGAGACCTGGAGGGACAGAGTGGGTTTCTCTACAATGGGTTTCTTATAGGTGAGTTTTAAGCTCCTTTGTGGCTTTATTTTTACTATAATGAGGGTGTTTGGCCCATAATGTTTCACCAGGATTTCTCAAATCCTTTTTGATCATCTTGCTCTTTTTCAGCATTTCCCTTTTACTGCTGTTGATTTAAATGTCATGACATTTTAAACATGACTTATTGTAACAAAACAGTATATAAAACAATATGCTGCATAATAAATGCAGCCATATTTTTCAGAGTGAATGTTAAATGAGAGCAATTTATTCCTCAACCTATTTTAGTACCTACTTACTAGAGGGTGTTGGCTGCTTAAATCCCAGGGAGGCAATCTCGGAGGCAAGGTAGCCTTGCAGGTGCAAGGCTGAAAGCTAAAGAAGTATTTGAGGGATTCCTGGGACAAAAGGCTGTCCTGAGGATGTAGCTTCATCCAGGAGTGCTGTGATCCTGAGCACTGTGGGGAAAGCAGACAGGATCATCCTGGGAAGGTCTGTTGGCTGTTGAGGGGTCCCCTGAGAAGCATGCACAAAAGCAGGCTTTCAAGCCTCAGTGGCTTACCTCAAGCATGGGTTATGTGTCATTTTAGACATCTGAAGTCTCCTTAAAATCCTCGTACAGTCAGTGGAGAGAGTGACTCGGAGTGTGAGCTACTCTGGGACACATTGACTGAATGTTTTCTGAATTTCAGAAACTGTCGGTGGGGGTTGGGATTTTTTTAATAGGAATAAGCTAATTCCCCAGAGAAGAAGAAATCTGCTCTATGCTCTGACCATTGTGGGCTCTTCCTGCAGCTCCCAGAGATGTGGTGAGGAGGGTGAAGCTGCCCCCAGGGGATGGGGGCACACTCACATCCCCCTGTACACTGAACCAGCTTTGTGCCGATGCCATAGGACCTGAAGCTGATATCCTTTGTGCTGGCAGAAAAATACAAAGAAAACAAATCAACCTCCCTAATACACGTGTCTTCCTTGGCATGTCACGAATCTTACTGAGTGTGCTCAGGGTACAGCAAATATTTGTCTGAAGTTAAGAAGATTAGTAGGGGAAGTTCTGGCTTTGAAACTCCCTGCATCAGGAGCCAGAATACATCAGCCTGATACAGGTGCCTCGAGGTTATCTCTGCTCTTGGAGCAGGACATGCACATCACTCTGCAGCTCTGACCTTTTGGGAAAAGGCTTTCAGTCAAGTAACACATGCACCTGCATGAAATTTTTGAATCACTGACTCTATCCTTGATTAAAGTGCTTTTCCTTGATTAAAAATACCCTTTTTCCAAATGAGTAATGTTGCATGGCAGGCTGTGCACACAGGATAACATTTCCTCCAACATTGTCACATTGATGACATTGCCGTTTCTTACCCAGGTCTCTATGCAACACATTTCTCTTCGATGCCTTCTCTAGCCAATGCCATTAGAAAGCTCCCCACAGTCATCTACCTTTTCTTCCCAGGTGAGGAAGACTGCAGAGGTGTTTATAACATTATCTGCTAACTAGGAGGATAATAGGCATGGTGAAAATGTATCCAAACACCTTTATAGATTCTTGCCTAGGTTCATATCAGGTTGTAAATAGCAGTTCTCCCAGTCTTTGGCAGGACTTCTTACCCCAGTGGCTACTCCTTCAAGTATTTCCTTTGTAATGTGCTCACTTTCCAAGAATTTTATCTCAGTTGGAGCCAAACTGGAAGTCTGTCAAGATTTGAGCTCTTCAGAGTGCAATCTACGTATTTCACTGAGTGGTGAATGGGTTTTCTATACAACAGTCTTTCTGCTGTCTTTTTACTTTCAAAAGCAAATTTCTTAGGATGTCTCTTATATTTATTTTTTCTTATCAATTTTTGTATGCAGAATTGTTAGTAACTAGCGTTTGCAGAGTTTATGTTAGCAAAGCACTTAAATACATATGCTTAAGGGTTTTATTTAACCTTTATGTGCGTTTTCGCAAAATTCTCTTCATCTAAGTGCTCTGCTAAAAAGGGTGCAGTTATTCATATGTCCGTGTGAAGTGTGAGGTTCAAGTCTTTCCCCAAAGCACAACAATAAAACTGAAAAAATATTTGCAGTCACTATGACAAAGAGTCGATAGGAGGAAAAAAAACCACCACTCTAAAACACAGCTTTAATAAACTGAGATTTCCAATGGAATATATGCTTTGCAGCAATAAAATCAGCAGCTGTGGGGTAGCAGCACATTTCATGCAGAAGTGGTGAAACAATTGGAGAAGGATTTTTCCAGTAGATAGTTAAAAAATTGTTTCATATAGAATGTAGGCAATTTGGGCTTCTTCATCTCCTTAAATAACTCAGATTTAATGCAGCAAGTCAAAACCACCCCAAAATCAGGGATTTCCAATTCATGCAAATGCAGATAGCATTATGATATAGAATCTTAAGCAAAGTCAGCAGATGAGAAAATTATAGGATGTGAGTTTTTTCTGCAGTGTTCACTGTAAATTAAAGTGATTAAATTACAGCAGTCTCATAGCTGTAATTAAATATGGAGACAGGTCCAGAGATGCGGGAAGTGCTGAACTGCCTGAGCTGCTCAGGCTGCAGCGTGGGAGCAATGGTAAAAGGGGCTCAGAAACAGGTCCTGATCCCACAGCTGCTGATGGGGGGGAAGCCAGGCCTCTTGCACTGTGTTACCACAATATCTTGTAGGTGGTCAAGGGGGAGCATGCCATGCTTGTCTGCCTGTGTTTTTGCATTCCTGCCCAGAGCAGTTGCAGGGGGGAGATACCCAGCTGGGGCATGCCCAGGGCTAGGAGCTCTTGCAATGATTACACCCAGGTAGGTAAAACAAGATTTAGGGCCATGTGATTGCAGCACCTTGAGAAGCTGCTTTGTGAAACCACTGTGTTTCATTCATTATTCTTTCATTTTACATTGCTAGTCAAGTCAAGACTCGAACCACAGCTGAAGGCAAATGGGATGGAGACAGGAGGCACGGACTGGCAGAGGAGGCTACCTGCCAAAAAGCTCATGCTCCCTTCAGCAAGACAGCAGAGGGTGAAGAAAAGATAGAGTGTAGCAGGAGCTACAGATAATAGCAGTAAATGTCACATTTAATTACAATATGGGGAGGGGTGGAAATGAAGTCTTACTATGAGGGTATAAGCTAAATATGAAGAGAAGTAAAAGGAAAGAAAGCACTGGGGGAAAACAGCGAGGAGGACAAGACCAGGGAGAAGAGGGCAAAGGAGGCAATTTGGGAGCTCAGTTGGCATAAGAGCAGTACAAGAGGAGGCTCAGATAGCTGGAAGTCACCACCAGGCCCAGGAGGTCCTTTTATCACCAAAGGGCTGAGGAGCCGTAGCCAGCTCAGTCCTCAAGTTTTTTTCCCACATGGTGGGATGCTCAGGATGAAGCCCCAACATCTGCTTGCTGCAGCACAAGAAAAGGGGCAGGGATGTGCTGTAGGTGTGTGCTCATCACGTGGCTCCGGGTCCATAAGGATGTTGAAGGAAGATGTACATGTAGCAGCCCTGGGATTGTTTTTCTCTCTAGTCTCTGGATTAGGGTTGCCACTGGAGAGAGTTGAGACTTTCAGCCTCCTCATGGTTCACATGTTAATCTGATGCTGAAATATCACTCTGCAGATTTCACCCAAGTGTGGGAATTGAGTATGGAAAAGAAGTCTGGGTATCCCAAGGTGTATTGGTAATAATGAACACCAGCAGCTGAGAAATGCCTAATATCTGATCCAAACTGCTGGCAAAAAAATTCTTTTTTTTTTTGTTAGCTGCTGGTTTTGATAATATTATATTTTATCATTGCCGAAGCAGCTGAGTTTTGTTGTGTTGCTGCAGTTTGGTGTAATTACTCTCTATCACTATAATTCTTCTTTTGGTTAAATGCATTGGAAGTTATAAACTCTTAACTATCAACAGTAAATATTCACGGGGAGTGAGATTAGTGCTAACTACCATAAAAGGTTTTTCCCTAATACTTTTGGCTAGTGCTCTATATTAACACAGGTTGCTTTTCTGCTGGTGTTATGGCATAAGCAAAACAAGCCATAATATAGATATTACTTCAAACAACAGCTAGTCATAGACCCAGGTCCCCTATAGTCTGCTGCATCAAGAATTCTGGGCTCTACTGCAAAGGGCAAGAAGGAGAGGTTTCCCAATGCGAATGTGTTATAAAACAATATTGCGTTTCCCTTAAGAACTGCAGTGATAAAAACGTAGACTATTCTGCAGCACTAACAACTTTAATAAAATAACATAAAGCACAGCTGTCAGGTCTGCCAGCATCTCACACTGGGAGACATGAGTGAGAAAATGAACACTTTTCACAAACAGAAATATTCAGAGAGCTCCACTGTTTACAAGTAATCAAGACTGACAGTCATAGATTATTGGTGGAAGAGCATTTTCTGCTTGAGGTGAAAGAAGAGGATAATTTATCAGGAAGCCCAAGAAGTCAGACATCAGTAATGATCTGCTTGAAGAAGGGCATATCTTAGAAATAGTGCATTTATTTGTACTGCAAGGCAAGAAGATGTACTAAGTTATAAACAAGAGCCTTAGTGCTTGAAGAATGTTGAGCAGATACAGTGTGTAATTTGCTGGGCAACTGCGATTAGAGAATTGACTAATGTGTGTCTTGGTACTTGTTCAGAATATTAAAAGAAAAAGTTAGCATAATAGAAATCGTCTAAAAGAAATGTTCATGCTCTCTCATCCTATCCTCTCCTTTTAGAGTTCTGAGCTATGCTGATCTGGTTGCTTACCTTGTTAATGCTTGCGCTTCTGAGACATTCCTGTAATACAGCAACAGGTTTGGCTGCAGAGAATTTGGGGCTCTCAGAGTTTTGCAGTAGAACATCTTGTCTATCTGGTGTGATGCTTTTGCATCAGCTTTCTCTTATGAAAACAGGCCAAGTACCAGCAGTTTTGAGATGGTAACTAGCTTGGAGCTGTAGAGAAAAGGTTTTATAGACTGCTACCTGCCTTGTCTGTGCCTTGGTATGCGCTCTGGCCTGCAATGATCCAAGGCTGTGTGTAGGCAGGCTCCCTCCCAGCCCCTATGCCATGTCTTGCGGGAGGAATTTCTGTCTAGATAACTAGAAATACTGCTTCCTTCTTGAGGTGCACCCTGGAAGGGAAGAATTTGGTTACAGCTGAAGATGAAGCTCATGTCAGTATAAAACACCATGGAGATCCATCCCTTGTAGTTTGGTATTCATTGTCTCTGTTCCTGCCAGGCTCACTCAAAGCTTATAGCTTTTATTTTCTTTTTTTTTTTTTTTAATTGTTATAGCTTCCTAATTCTTCTTCCTTTCACTTAGTGTAGGGATTGTAAATTTCAGCCTGTATTTGGCCAACTTTGGCCAACATTACCATAACATTGCTGGGAAGAGGCTGTGTTTCCCTGCACTTCTGCTCTACATCTGCAGAGACCTGGGCTTCAGCAGAGACAAAAGGTCTCCTGCTATCCACCAAAGAGCACTTGTCAGGAGAGCCTGGTGTGCCTGCAGAGCTCTGCAAAAGCCGCTGGCACTGGCCCCATCACCCCACGGATGTCCCTGGAAGACCCTGAACAAAATCTGTCCCCTTTACTTCAGTGTTTTGCACAGACTCTGGTAACATCCTCATGTGCTGTTTTCATCTCACTTGAAATAGCAGCTACTCATCACAACTGGAAGTGCATGCATTTGCTTAGGAAGGGATTCTGAAAGTGAGAGGTTTCTTCTAGAAGTGTTTATTGCAAGAAGGGCAATGGTTGCTGTTTAGGGGCCTTTGGGTAATGTGGAAGCGTTGTCCCAGGAACAGCAGAGAAGGCAGCCAAAGTGTTTTTGAGAGGATGTGGATCAGTCAATCTCCACCTCTATTCAGATTGTCCAGGGAAATCTGGGCAAAACCTCTCTCATAGAAAATCAGGTGAGGCAGATGATGTGGGGCTCTGGATAAGATTTTGAGGTTTTTTGTTTTCAGAGCTTGCAGAAGTAGAAAAGTTCTACAGAAGGTACCACAGACTTCAAGCTAGTCTGTGTTTGGATATATCTGAGTAAGGATGTCAGCTCAAGTTCTCCAGCTTTTTCTGTCTGACTGGGGAAAACACAAGGGGAGATCACTAGTTTTTACAAATTAATAGCTGGCAGATAGTGGTATTTTTTTCCCTTTACTTTGAGCAGAACCTTGGAGTGTTCTCCAGGTACAGGAGAGTGTTGCTTCTCCTGTATAATCCAAATTTTCAATAGCAGATGTTTTTTAAAGATGCACAGCTGGGACTTGGATGTGTGTGTGAATATGAACACAGTCCAAGGCACAGAAATCTCTTAGAAACAAGTATCAACTGTTATGTTTGTTTCCCACCTGAATTCTAAATCAATACAATTTAATACTGAAATATGTAGGTTCTTCTTTCCTGAAAGTGGCTTTACAACTCAGTGAAAATACTATGGAGACTTTTAGCCTCTTTTCTTTTTTTTTTTTTTTTTTTTTAAAGGTTTAAATAAAGTAGCTTTTGCCTACAGGGGCCCTCACATGGAGATCTGGTTGAAAAGTACTTTACATAACACATGAAATAACCAGATGAGACCAAACCTATCCATGATCACAATATCTTGTCACCATTGAAGAGCACTAGCAGATGCTAAGAGAAGATCTGAAGAACTGGGCAGGCACACAGATGTGCCTGCATTGTGCTTTCCAGCCTCTGTTAATTTGTGGGTAGAATGCTTGAGCCAGAGGTGGTATCAGGAGCCCTTAATTTATTTGTCTTCCGTTTATTGGTACTGTTGGTCTTGAACATGCATAATGTTTAGCATCCAGAACATCATCTAGCAAGGTTATCCATAATTTAACAATTGTACTTCAAAGTGGCTAGCTATATGGTTTGGCTTGTACTGGAGCTGCAGGATAGTGGTATCAGAGAAGGGTAGGCAGCCACCAGAGACAGTTTTCTAAATCTCTACGGTGGTGGTTAGTTAATATCAGAAACCAAGTAGAATTGGGGTGATAATTGCCTATCGCACTTCAGAAATTACCGACACGGTAAGAGTTTTGAACGCAGAATAGTCCTGGGAACCTGTTTAGGTAGACACAGCAATTTTATACTGAAATAATATTCATCTATAAGTGAATCGAGTGCATTGGCCGTGGCAGTGACTTAACAGCACAATCTGTTGTTCGGCACAACCAGTGCATCTACAAAATGCGGATACATCTTTTCAGTATGAGAGGTGTGTGAATGCCTGCCGTGGCAGAGCACGATAAGGCTGTGTTGAGCGCTTTCGTGCCAAGCGGGAGCTTGCTGTGTGGTACTGTGAGCTGTGTACCGGGAGCCAGGGCTGCTGAAGTAGTTTGGACTTCCAGGCAAGTTTCAAATTTATTGCTGCTCCCCATATATCTGTTTTAACCTTAAGTCAAAGATTGATTATTTTTAAAGGTTAGCAGTTATGTAGCAAAATAAACCTCCTCTTTTGCCAGCTTTGAGAAGTCACCACGGTCTGCGACTTCACACAGTTTTAATTTAGATAACAGCAGCAGCCATTTCAGGATATGCCTTCTTATTACTGTTCACTTCAGTTTCTTTGAACAGGGAAAATAAAAATAAAAACTACAAGTCAAATCCTCACTTTACTAGCCTCTTCCTGGAGTCAGCTCTCACCTGGGTTGTGCCGAAACAGGATAGCAAGGGAGAACAGCAGCCAAATCATGTCACTAAAAGTACTTTTTGCAGGTTAAACAAGGAGACCTTGAGGAACAGGGGCTGCCCTCCCTTGCCTTCTAACTGTTGCCTGCTGTATCTTCTGCTGATGCTAGGTCAAATGAGCAAGATATTGCTTTTTTAGAAAAACAGCTCACACCTCAGACAGACAATTGATTTACCACCACTTGGCTTGTCCTGGTGCACCCTTCTGTGAAGCGTAAGTGCTCGCAGTCCATGGAAAGTACAGGATTATGTATGCTGTTTCCTATAACTCCCTCTCATTGCCAGCTCAGCTGTGATATCTATACACTGTATAGGTGTGTACAGAGGGTGAGACCAGGCATATGGACACAAAGGATGCATGTTGACAGTGTACACACTGTACTGGTTCCTAGCTTTTAAATCTTTATAATTCTGTAGCATTATTACAAGATGGATTTATAACACACCTAGAGCTAATGTAACAATGAAGATTAGTTCTCTACTAGTTGAACAGTAATACACTTTAATTTGCCTATAGCTACTGTATCGTATTGGCATGAAAGGAAATAGCTTTCTAATGCAGCTTCATCTGCTGAGCAGGAAGAAATCTGTGCTGCAGAATCTACAACTACATAGGACTATAGCTGGCAGCAAAATTCAGAGTAGGAGAAACACAGCACAAATAAAAGTATTTGTGAGTTGGATGTATGCTAACAATCCTAGTTTATTGCTAAACATGCCATATACAGTAATGCAGTTTGCTTGGCAGGTTCAATATTGCTTCATCTTTGTTGTTTTTTCACTGCTTCATCTTCTGTACTGAAATTTGTCCAGGAATAAAAGGTGTAAATTCATTAGTTTCCAACTTTGACATTAACAAAAAGTCAATATTATAATGTTCCTCAGAAGCACTGATGCCATTAATACAATCTGTGCTGTGCTCTGTACCTAGAGACACACTGAAAACCTCAATACTTAAGCTGTTAATGCAAATGTTTTTGCTGTCTGTTGTAAATGTAGTCTTCCCTTGATGATTGTCAGGTATTCTTTGAATGGACATGTGTACAAATAGTCACTCAAGTGTTGACACGTTATAATTACTATAAAATAGAACTCCCTTCTTCTGGAGAGCAGCAAAACTATCAGCTTCTCCCTTCTGGAGAGGCAAAGGATGTATTTGTAATCGTCATCTCTGGGATAATATCACTTAATACTTACTGCATATGGGAACTTATTTTTGTGGGCATATTTTGCAAGCTAGATGCAAAAATTAAATGTTTCACATACTTTTGATCTTTTTCCCCAGTAAATTATCAATTAAATATAGTTGCGCTTAAAATAACGGGTTTTGTTTCTAGTCCAGGGATGTGTCTCACTTTCAACAAGGGCAAGGAAGGACTAATAACTTGCATGCAGTGAGGGAATGAATCTCTTCTGAAAACTACTGTATAAACTGCTGGTAGGAAACAGCTGCAGTAGGGCCTTGTTATCACAATAGGTCTTTGATGGGAAAGGTGGCCCCATGGGCAGAGGAAAAGCCAGAGAGAAAATTTTACATGAATTACTGACAAGGTGTCCAGGCAGCTTCTGCCTATCTCACTCCACTGATGTACTTGGGCACTTCAAAATACCTGAGTGTGTTTTGTTATCCTATTACCTTACCCACCAGCTTTGCATCAAAGACTCGCAAGGCATCTGACCACCAACTCACAATGGTGAACTCTGTCACTGCCTATCATTCACCCTGGCACCTTGCGTTATCATAAATCCATCAGAGCCGGTTAACTACTGTCACCGCTCCGAACTAGTAACCTTCACGCTTCATCACCAGGTCCCTCCATCCCACAGACACATGGAATAGTTAGATTGTTTGCATACAGGCATGCCATGAATTTGACAATAAAACTGGAAAAAAATATCGACAGACTTTTTTTTTTTTATTCTTCATCCCTCAAAAAAGTTGCAACGACATGACAAAGAGGATTGCCCTGACAAGTGGAGGACAGAAGAAGAAATGGCAGCTGAAGCAGCAATTCTGAAGAACTATTTTCAGGAAAATTAGAGGTAATGATTTATACATTGACTTACTCCTGCAACACCCAAAACTCTATTCAAGCCTCCATAGGCATCTTCAGGATAGAGGGGGAATACGTAGAATGGAACAAAAGAAATGAAAGCTCTTAGGTTTGTGTTGTTTCCAAAAGGACACAGCAGTCCAACAGTGTCTGAAATAACACGCTCCTTCTTGAACAAATCAGCACCATCCTAGAGCATTTAGCTTCCAGACAGCAAAAAAATAACCTAACCAGAAGTCAGAATCATCAGCAGTAACTTAAGAATGTCTAACCTAATGCATCCTCCCTCTGTTTTTAGAACAGAAAATAGCCTTGGTACCTCTATGAACAGCTAAAACCTGGTGTGTCTGTGTATGCCCAGATATGCATATGCATTTCTACATACAAAATCTCAGCAGAATACAGACTATAGATGGATAAGCAAATGCTAACTTTATCTGTGAAATCTTATATCATCTGATCACTTTACTTTCAAAATTAAGCCTGCTGGAAAACTGTATGTTCTACTAAATTTTCCACTGGCCCTAAAAGAAAAAAAACAGATTTGCAGGGAGGAATAGAAAAGAGAAAACACATGGTAAACACTGACATTGGTGCTCTAGAAATTGAGAGTTTTTCATTTTGTACCTGGAGTCCCAGAAGCCATATTCTTCCAGTAGAAATGAACTGGCCCCTGGAGATCAATATGAGTTACGCTGGGATGTACGCTACAGCAATGATGCCAAAAGCTCCCTCTCCCCTGTTCCCCATATGTTGTTTGCCATCATCCAGCACTCTCATTTCTCTGTCATTTCTGACTGTTTCATATTTTTTCCTCTGAAGACCCGAAATCCCATAAATATCATTCCTCTCTGCCTGTGACTCACTGCTTGCAGCCCGGCTTGAGAAATCTTGAGCTAAACCACACAGCATGCATGTGGCACACTCACATGGCAGCTCTCATCTCCTGTGCCATTCTGTTGTCTCCATTTGGGCTAGTTCATCGGACTCTTTTCCTTTCCACTTTTTCTTGCATGATGACCATGCTCTTGTCTTCTCCAGCCAAATTAGCTGTGCCAACACTTCTGTGGACTGGCGCAGAGAAAGCTGCATAACACACATAATTCCCATCTGTGAAGGAAACTTGTCCTCGGCATCTGGGACCTAGGGACCTCCAGGGTTTGGACTACACTGTCAGGTTTCCACAGTTGCTGATGGATTTGTATTTAGACACTCACTTTTCACCTTCTCAGAAATATGCTTCTCAAAAATGAATTGCTCAGCCAGACAGAGCATATCCTTAGGTAATGCATATGTAAGCACTCTACTAATGGAGGCATTATGGAGTACTTCATCTATGGCACAACAGCAAATGAATGGTACTTAGGATAAAATGGCGCATTCCTATTCCAATGTGATGTTGTTCCCCATTATATATTTGGTAGGTTTTGGGGGGATTTTTTTTGGTCTGGTTAGAAATGAATTTGAAATGCTTTTCTGCAGAGATTCTCAAAGGGGTTGGAATTAAATCCCCACATATCAATAAAATGTTCTTAGGCTCTTCTGATACTAAATGCAAAGCTGGATAGATGGTATAAATTCATTCCTGCAAGCAAATTCATGTGGCTGGACTTTTAGTTCCATTTATTATGAAAATAAATCAGTGTGTGTCTGCATGGATGACCTCTTGATAAGTTCCTCATGACATTAAGGTCATTACCTTTCCTAGAACGGACTGGTAAATTAAATCTTACTGGCATCATTGTCATCATGAGAGTATTTTGCCTAGTACAGGCAGTCCTTCCAACCCTTGATTCCCAACACAAGGCATCACTGTCAATCTCTTCTCCCTGACATTGTTTTTCTGCTGAGATTTAAGGCTCTGAACCTGAGATAAAGGTATATCTGAGCATCTTCTGAATTTCTCAACCGTTATCGACTCTCTTAACCTTGCTTCTAAAGTGATGAAGATTGAAAACTTTTGGCAAATTAACAAGGTTATATGCATCCCTCTTCAAAGCTATTTTTGTTTTTCACCTACAAAGGATTTATTTTGCCATTTATAAGTTTACCTGGATGCTATTTGACTTGATTTTTCTCATGCGGCACAGGGAACGTCAAAGAGCTGCATGTGGGTGTTCTGGAGCCAATAAATAGCAATTTTTAAGGCCTCATGCATTATTTTTCTACTGAAGTGTTTTGTTCAAAGAAGCCCAGCTCAGCTAGATTAGCCTGGACAGACTGAGCTGTGTTTCAGAGCTTTTTCCAACTACCCTTACATTTATCACAAGTCCTTCACCAACTGTCACAACTCCTATATGACTTGACTACGTACAGTAGCACCTTTTACCTGTATCTATAGACTGTCTGACCAAGATGAACTTGCAAGTGACTTTTCTTTTTCCTAAGAAATACTTGAATAAGGCAAGAAGCTCTTGATTTTTTTCCCTACTGCACTTGCTGGTACTGGTCCCTCTTGGCTGGTTGGGTAGCCACAGCTGAGTGCTTCCACACCAGTCCCCAGATGATCAGAAATATCCAGCCACTTGCTTAAAGAAATTAACACCATTTAGCCTTGCTAAGTTTACACCCTTGAGAAAATATTTGTCTTAAAATAATTTATTCGTGTGTACAATTGCCTAGAGCAGATGAAACTGAAATCAGTGAGTGAATTTGTGTTTTGCACATGTTTCTGGTCTTTCACTGAATGTCCCCATGCCACTGTATCCCATCTCATTAGAAGGACTTGTCACTTGAACACCCTCAGCATGTGCAGGCTCTGTGGGGCTGTTCACAGTGCTGTGTCTGCAGAGCTGAACTTCAGCAGAACTTAATGTGGCTCTGGAGGAGGACAAGAAAAGGGAAAAAAAAACTTTCTGTGGATAGGATATTTAATATATAATTGCCCCAGTTAGTCACACTCTTAGTTAGTAGCACCAAGATTTGACCTCTTTAGGAGCCATTCGTTGTTCAGTGCTGGCTGTCATATGGTCAGCTGTGCTTGATAACTGGTTGCACTTTGAGGTGGACCTGTGGGGAAAGAGTCCTTACTCAAAGAGCCAGATTTGATGCAGCATCTTAATTTCCAAGCCTATTTTCAGATGCACCTTTTAAATTTTCTAACTATCTATAGCTGTGTAAGTGTTTTGATAGTCTGTTTTGTGCATTTTAAATTACACATGCCAGCAAAAAGGCTAAAGATTAAAAGAGTTGCTAACCTTCAGATAGTATATGAAAAACGTTTCCCTTCAAAGGCAGTTTCACTCTGTGTTGTTGTTTCTGAAGAAAGAACCAGGCTGCACAAGTTTCAGTAGAAGTTTTCCTATTTTATGCATAACTGAAGTAATACTTTTGTGCCATTAGAAAAGTAGTCAGTCTCAAGTACAATGTCAAAATGTCCCTTTGCATAAAGGGGTTGACAGTGATATTCTGTTGCCTAGTGCTTTTTGAGTTACAAATATTCAATAGCTTTTAATTGCTTAACCAGCTGAATATTTTGTGTCATTCAACATGCAAAATTCATTTTAAAATCTCTCCAAATAATGCATGCTGCACAGTCACATGGGATTTCTGATGTCAGTTCTTCCCTTCGTCCCCAGTCTGGTAATGTTTCTGGAGAATATAGTATTTTCAACTTTGTCGAAGAATATGAATTTTATTCCTTTTTTTTCACCCCACTGCAAAGAGAGGCAATCGCGTTCTTTGGGAGCACTCATCCTGCCTCACAGCTGCCTCTTCTGCACCAAGATCTCCGCATGTGTGAAAAGGTGCTGTTCTATTGACTTCAGCAGGGAAATTACCACTGTTAGCAGCAGCTGACCAGAGGGAATTTAAACTGGCAATTTGGCTTGCATCTGGTTTTGCTCTAGCACCTCTGGCAATCCATGCTGCATGCATGAGAGTGAGCATCAGAGCAATCTCATCACTTTCCTTAAATTTAGGCAAGTATGACAAGATGGCTCACTTGCAACACTCTTTGGTTGCTTCACTGTAAGAAAAGCCCTCCAGTTATTTCTGGTACTTTGAATAAAAACACACAGTAATGACTGTGTCTTGGAGAGGATCCACAGAGTGGATCTGGGACACACGCCATGTAGTGGGGACACAGTCTGACCCAGAAGATGCTGTACCTGCAGTGTGGACCACAGAGCAGGTTGTCCCCTGTGTGGGTGCCACAGTGACAACACAGACATGGTCAGAGGGAGGTATTTTCTGCAATAGATGTTCCTCCACTGTAGGCAGCCTTTTGGCAAGCAGAATCACCATGCAGTCATACAAAATACAACATGCTGTGGGTGCTGGTATGGGGAATGGGAACAGGGGAGAGGGTACAGCAGGCAGGGACCCCTCAGTTTCAGAGCCTCACTTCATAAGCAGGGCAATTTTTTTAGTACTTACACTGGAGTTAGACTCAATGTGGTGCCTGGTCCTGGGGACTTCCCAGAGAGCATTGTGGAGAGCTGTTCACGGCTGCACTTAAGAGCTGTTTGTGTATAATCCCGAAGTAAATACACATCCTAGTAATCAGCTATGGATTTCTCTGCACTCCAGACTTAAGTGCTATTAATTATATCCCTACTCAGAAGCCTCCAAGAACCATTAATTAGAAAGCAGGAGCTGATAGTTCGCTTGTCTGTGTGAAACTATTATGACCTGAGAGTGAAATATAAGCTTCAAAAGAAATGTTTTATGAAGGTCACCTTGGAAAACATCATAACAATCTATCAGGAGAAGAGAATGCAGCACTCCAAGTGTGCGTTTCAGTGTGACATTATGCTTTAAGTAGTTGGAAATAGCAAAGAGAAGATGGATCAGATCATAAGATCTATGCTTTTTCACCCAAAATTCTTTCTTCTGCAGTAAGTAGATATAAAGTAATCTTTTTGTCATTTCAATGGATTGCAAGGAAAGTTAATATCAACAGAAATCCAACAGACAAACATAATCTGGCCCTTGCTGGTATTTTTGAAGTGTAAAACATCCAGACCTACTACCTCTGCAGCCGGGAGAAGGTTTATGCACAGGAGTTAAATTATCTCTTCAAGGGAAGATGTAAACAGCCAGAAGAAGTGCAGTGACTGTGTACAGCAGTAACACCCACCCTAGAAGGCTCAGGGCAAAAGGCTTCCCCAAATAAATGTGATGTGCTAATGCACAGCAGCCTCAGCATTGAGGTTGATTAGTTTTCTGGTTGAAGCATATAATTATTCTTAGGAAAACAAAGCTGCAATAGAGCTAGTTATAATTATAAGTGAAATGTCTTCCTCTTGTATGAGGACAACATAAACATAACGTCCCCTGTCCCCCTCACACTTATTCCAGGGCTCTATTTTGAGGCTGTAAGTAGTACTGTGCTGAAAGTTATACACCTCATTCTCTGGACTTCCATTTCCCTATAGGTGGCCATTTAATTCAACTGTAAAGAGTACATGAATTCCATACAGCACTGCTTGGATCCTGTAATTATAGCTGCAGTAGAAACATCATGGCCAGAGACTCAGGCAAGATTGTACCACATAAAGGCAAAGCAGCAACTGTGTTACTGTTAGCAAAGAAAGCTGACAGTGGGCCAGATGTTCTCTTAACTTGCACATCCAGCAGCCTGAATGCTTACCTGGGCTGTCTGTCAAATACCAAGAATTTTCAGTCTGATCCCTTCTTGAGTCATTATTAAGTTTTACGTGTGTCGCATTGCATGAGAAGAAAATGGGGCAAGCCAAGCATAACTGGTGGACATTGTGTCCCAGGAGCTGGGATAAAAGAATCAAGGTATAGGACAACACTGAGACCTTCAAATAAGGATCATACCAACTGTGGTCAAGTACTTCTATACCAAAACCTGTGCTGAAATAGTGCTCATCTCTTGCCCCCAAAGCTGCAAAAGGATGCACTTACTAAGCAACCAGACCTTCCTTCAAGCAGATTCACAAAACACGTGCCAAGTAATTTACAGGCTGCCATCAAACTGTCAGTCAAGAGGGGCATACAATGGAAACTGTTGCTCAAAATGCCATCAAAAGGGGAAACATATGTTTGAGTGAGAAAAGACAATCAAAGAAGTGGGCGGTTGGGGAGTTGCAGCCGCAACAGCAGCAAGGATCCAGGCCTCATGTACAGCCCCAGGAAACAAGTCCAGGGGCCATGCCCTCGTCTAACAGTTGGGTAACAGCTTTGTGTTTAATAAGCTGAAATAATTTTCCGAGTATTGAAGCCAGCTCTAAACATGCTCCGAAGTGAAGGTACAAAACTGAAGATACCAAGCAAAAAGCCCACTTCACGCTCAATTATTAGCAAAGGTTTGTATCATGTTGTCCTACTGCTGTAGTTGCCACATAATAGAACTGCCCAGAGAGACACTCTAACCAGCGACTCGAACGCGACCTCAAAGCTTGAAAGCTGCCTTTGTGTGAGTTTCATTATCTAGGCTGTGTAGGTGGAAAGGCATTAATAACTTCTCCAGTAAGTAGTTATTTGAAAAAGGAAGGGGTTGATGGACATTGGAAATATATTGAACTAAGCATACTTGAGGCTCCGTTGTTTGCCTAGTTGTCAGTCTCTACACAAAAGGACAGGAATGTGCAGGGGTAAACCCGAATGCCCTGTTTGTATTAGTACCTGGGGCAGCTGCAAACCTCCAGTTAACACTGCAATAATAATTGTGCCATGAGTTTGTGCAGGGATTTTGCATACTGTTTTCACAGCTGCAGTTGGATGCAGTTGTCAGGCTCTCAGAATTTCTATTCCTCTGCTTCAGGAACACCTTCCAGGTCTGTCATAGCACCTGCTACAGGTCTTTTACTAGGGTGGACCACCAAGAGATGCATAAAATTGGAGCAGATATGGGAAGAAATACCCCATTCATTCTCTAGTGTGTGAGACTGGGGGCGTTTTCAGGGTGATGGTCCCAAATCACTGGTGTGTAATACCTTGGTATTAGTTAGAGTCCCACTGCAGGGTCAGGATGGATGAGGATATACAAGAGATGATTATTTTGAAAAAGTATTTGCAGGAGCTTATGCAAGAGATCATGTGCCCCAAAGACTCTTGCATGAGATTATTATAGCAAAATTGATTTGAAGAGTAAGAAGCTGCATTTGATGACACAAGATGCCCTTTCTAATCCTTTGTTCCTATGACTAGCGGTCAACGGAGCTGGGGACTGTGCTGTCTTACTTAGGGACATCAGAGAGGTGGCTTCACTTCATGTTTGTTTTTTGTAAAATGATCCTGACCTCCTTTGGAGGGTGCTTTGTGAGTTAGAAATGAAAAGCACAATGTGAAAGGCAGGCATTAGTATTATTTGGAAGTGAACTTTATTGAAAAAGTAGATAATAAATCAAATAAACGCTCCTCTTTCTTGCTCTGATACATAATTTTAACAGTTGTGTGCAAGGATTTTCTCCTTTCTCTATCATACAGGCTATAATAGGAGCTGAAATGTGCTGTGTATGGATTTAACACTGAACGTTTCCTTCTGCCTATTGCTGTCACTATTTCCTGTTGGAACATACTAATGAGCACCTAACTCGTTAGCAATGAACAGCCTTACATTTTGTCTTACTAAGAAAGATCGAAGATACTATTATATGTATCTATCTGTTATGTTTGATATTTCTTAGGTAACAAAGTGTTTGAAAACCATCCTGTGATATAAGAAGCTCCTCAGAAAGAAAGACCTCATTCTCCAGTTCTCAGTGGCCCTGGAGCTGCAGTTGAACACTTTTATTATGTTCTACAAATATGGGATTCTTCCATGAAAAATTTTATTGGACCTTTGGATATCATCGAGATTGAATTTTCAACGAAGACAACTAACAGCACTGATTCAAAATATTGCTCTGAGTAGTAACTCATATTTTTCTGAATTGCGTACTTGAGAAGGAATCTTTTTAAATTGTCCCTTGGCCTAAATTGAAATAAACTGCTAGCAAAATCAGGTAGCTACTGTGTTTAGGTACATTACAAAGCATTTACTCCGTGTTGTGCTTTTTGATTCGGTTATTGTATGTGGTCTATTGTAGCATAGAAAATGTATATCTTTTAGCAGTACGACAACTCATAAAAACAAAGAAATATAACACTTCCTAAGATCTTTCCTTTCTCTGTTCCTTTTAATGCATTGTCACGATGCTTCTGGAGCTTAAGGTGATACAAAACACTTCTGCAAATCAATTAATATCTAAAGGTGCTAATGGTATAGTAATCACGTTAGGGTTAGACTGGCACAAGTGTCCTGCTTGCAGCAACAAACAACATAAGTGGGAGCCACCCATGTGGAATGCTCCATTGGCAAGAAATGCTGTGTTTGGAGCCCTACACAGGAAGAAGCCCACCCTGGGTTAGTCGTTGATTGCTAACATGTAATAAAGGAAAAGAAGTCAAACAACAGATGGAGGAGAGGAGAAATGAGTCTGCAAGATGTGCATGAAAAGAGCACCAGTAATCTTGCTCTTGAATTGTGGGGAAGTGACAGCTGAAGCTTTCTGTGTCCCCTGAACTCAGGATGGAAAACAAAATGTGCTAAGTCTTTCAATAAGAGCCACGCTGAGGGGGGCAGAGTCTACCTGAAGGCTTGAGGAGGTCAGGGTCAGGTCCAAACCAGAGCCTGGCAGTGCTTTGCATGCCTGGCAGCACAGCATGGTCACTGTCCGGAACAAATAAATATCCTCCATAATAGTCTGTCCTAAAGGTTTGCAACCTGACCTGAGAAGTATGAAAATGCACAATGGATGAACTTTCATATTTTTCCCTAAGCCTGTCTCTACTATATACTGCAGAGAAATTCAGTCCATTGGTTTTAAGTCTTTATGCTGGTCAAATATAAATAGAAACACCAGAGCAAAATCATTGATGTTTGATTCCAGATTTTACTGTGGTGCTGTTAAAATATTACTCCTGAAAAGCCAGTTTGATTCAAAGACTTACCATGACACAATGTGGCCACCAATATCTCCCATTAGCCCTTTTAAAAACTGTAGAGATTGTAACGCTATTTCTTTTTCCATGCAGAGTAAATGAAAAGTCCATTTTGATGGTGTCTGAACTTTTTAGACCCTGAACAAGGTCTGAATAAACAGGAAATGAAGGTCAGGGGCAAGAAGTGACAGAGAAGAAGAGGTGAGCAGACAGGATGGTCAACGATGCTGGCAAATGGGCTAATATGAACAGTCCTTTTGTACTTTAAAGTAGCTGTGATTTCATGTAGAAGGAAGACAATGGGTATGCTGCCAGGGAAGCACTGAAAGGAAAACCTGAGCATCAGTTACATTTGCAAGGTATTTCCAAACCTGATGCTCAATGGCTTCCTATTAAGTATGGAATATTCTGTATTAATTCTGTAGCCTGTGATGAGCGGGCACTGTGCCAACCATTTTGCGTGGGGGCTGCCAAGCAGATGAGTGCTGAGCTGTTTGGAAGATTTCATTTGTGTAAATGAGGAGGCCGTTATCACAGCACTAAAGGTCCTGTTTTTAAAAAAGCTTCCTGTGGCATTATGCACAAAACAACCTATTTATGCAGCATGAAAATATTTATATGCTTTGCTCCAGCTTAAAAAGGGAATTTGCAGTAGATGAGGAACATGAGAAACGATTGGCGTGAGAGATACGGAGAGATTAGAAAAGGCAGATCATGAAGTACATGACATCCTGCAGCAGTATGTAGAGTAAACCCCCGTTTTTTTTAGGAACTGAGCCTTGAGAATGGTGTCTGGATCATTCATACACTTCCTATAATTTTTCCGCAGACAGGGCACTGCAGTGGCTGGAAATGAGAGGGTACGCTGTGCTGAAAGCATTGATGGTCTTTATAGCCAATTTTGTCCTTTCCAACCTCAACTGCTTGCCCTTGCTGGGGTCATGCCCAGGGCTTGCCTTTGGGCTGAGGGATGCTGCAGAGTGCTGAGCTTCTCCACCAAAAGCAGGAAACACAGGAAAAATCACCTGTGCAGGGGCTCAGATGGACATGGTGCAAGTGGAGTGGTCCTGATGGGGTGGCTTCATAACAGGGCAGAGCTAACTGTGCTTGCTGTTACACGGCTCAGACCCTCGTTCCCTGTCCTTACACACAAGCAAGTTTCCCAGGCTTTTTTGATTACTAAAAGTCTGCTTTGCTGAAGTGAGCAGTTCCTCCAAGGGGCTGCAGTGGCTGTGCCTGTGTCCCTCTATCTTCATTAGCAAAACAGCTGTGGCTCAGCCACAGTGCTCTTCATTGACTTCTGTAGGACCAGGCTAGGAGTAGGTTGTGGCTCCACATGCCTTTTTCCCCCTGCCTGCCTTGAAACAGAAATTGCAGAAGAGCTGTCTTGGGCATGGTTAGTCCCATGGGCAGGAGGATGGCTGGGTTATTTGGAGCACACGGCTGATGGGGACACCATCAGCCCATGCACCTGGTCCCTGCCATGCCTGGCAGCCCAGGTGTATAGGCACAATTGAAGGCCACCTGGCAGCCACCTCCTCATGCATGTACATTTTCAGAGCTGGGCAAAAAACATTGGGAATGGACTCTGAAGGCTTTGGCATGGCAGCAGCATGGGCCCATGTTGTGCTGTGCACGGTCCCAGGCATCCGGCTTCCACACATACCTGCTTGGTTTTCCAGTGTGCTCATCTGGACTGCAGTTATGTTTCTTTGTGCAGAAAGGCAGCTTAGACAGCTAATTGCCCTGCAGCAAACCTGCTTGCAGTAAGGCAGGCAGGTATTCCACAGTGCTTTCAATGAAGGCTGTGAGTATAGCATGAGGATATTTTTTAATTGCCTTTCATCAATTCAGCATCATTCTTGCTCCAGATGCAGCTGTACCAGCCACTGGTCCTCCATGGGACAGCCATGGTAGCTCAAAGGGGCTTGTGTGTTGACAAGCCCATGGATCCATGGGCTGTGGAGGTGCCATGTCGGCTACTTGAAGTCTTTGTGCAGTATTTCAGAAATCGGCTCTGTGCTGCTTCTAACGTCCCCCAGCACACATGCACCCCACCCCCCAGGTATCAGGCTCTCATTTGATCCTGTGGTCAAATAACATGGTGTTTTGGTTTTAGTTAATGTTGCAAAGAGGGGAAAATGACCGTTTGGTCTCTGTGGGAGCCTAACCTGGTGGCAGACTCAGGATGACGTCTAAGACGGAGGCTCCTGGCTGCGATGGTGGGAGTCAAGGTCAGTTCCTGGCTTGTGACAGCACCCTGAAGCGTGACTGGGGACTGAGCACCCCCGAAATAAAAATACCTGAATACAAGCGGGATCTGGGGGTGATCTCACATCCTAGCTGTAAAGCAAGAAAAATCATAATGTCCCAGTACCCATGGAGCTGATGAAAACCTTTCAAGCCCAAATACACACATAGTGACAGCCATGAAAGTACCTAAATCATTTCTATCTTAGCTTTCTATGTCCTCCTAGCTACTCCCCATCTTTTGCTGTCACTGTGGTCGATGGCTGCTGAAAAGTCTTGTCCGATTCCTGCATCTGGTTCCTAACGTACAGGCCAGCAGCACTGTGGGGGAGAAAACGCTGCTGCTCATGTAAGCTGTCCTGTGTGTTGGCAGGGCTGTGAGTTTCAGAACAGAGTGATGTATTTCAGCTCTTGTGAAATTTCTGAATAATCAGCTCATCAAAAAATATCATGCAGAGTTCCCTTGTAGTCCTCTCCAACTTGCCACCTCTCCTGCCAATAGCTCTGTAGGGTGACCACAGCTTGGCATAGCCCATTAGCAGAGCTCTGCACAATCACTCATGAGTAGAGCTGGCTGGAAAATACAATTCTCCTTCTTGGGAAAAAAAAAAAAAAAAAGATTTGGTGGGGCAGGGGGGATGTTTGGCTTGGCATTTCAGTATGAAGATTTTCTCCACTACTCCCTCCAGCACCCTCTTCTACTCCCCCCTCCATCCCACCCTTTTTTTCTCCCAACCCCATTTTTTAGAAGTTGACTCCAAGAAAATAAAAATTCTTCTTAAAGTGGCAAAGTCATTGGATGCTGTTTGACCTGCTGGTGACAACCTCCTGGCCCCCAGGATGGGCACCAACCCACTGGTGCCTTCTCCAGCTGGGACTCCTGGGCAAGTTGTCCTTGGAGCCACAGTTTTTGCTGCCACTGCCCAGTTTCTTCTCTGGAGTTTCTTCAAGATATTCCCCTCCTCGAGCAGCTCAAAAACGTGCTGTTTAGGCATCTGGGAGCTGGCGACTATGTCTCTGTTCATGGAGAGATGGTAGGTGCTGGAAGAGCCTCTAGATAAACCCGACCAGTGGCACTGTGGAGACAAGGGGCCGAGCAGCAAGAGTCCCTGGTCTGCCTTCAGCTGCTCCTCTTGGTTCTGGGTTGCCTCTGGGCGCGTCCCCCTGTGCTTTCGCCTTCCTTTTGGATGTGTGTTTCTCAGTCATAGGTGATCATTGTTTTGGCTAGAAAAAGCAGACTTCCTCGCTGTGTCTTCTAATGATGCTCAGAGCTGAAACATGGCGGGATACCAGGCTGGGTGCAGACCCTGTCCTTAAGGCAAGTGGCAAATAACAAGTGCTGTGGAGAAGGGAGGTGCAAAAGCCAATGGTTAGTGCATTAGGATTAAAGCTGTGGCATGAAAGCCTTATACGGCCAGGATTATTATTTACTTTTAGGCCTGTGGTGCCTGCATTGACTGTGGCACTTGGTGTAACGTGGGCTTAGTACTTGTGTCACTTTGCAAACCCCTGTATGCACACGTTGGGGCACAGCTGCATCCGTCAGTGAGAGATGGCTCCGGTGCAGTTTTTGAGCGCTGCCTGTCCCCTCCTTGGCTCTTCCCCCGACCCAGCTGCAGCTGCGGAGCTTTTGCTCTGTCCCTCTTTACTTGTGTCACTCTATGTCTTTCTGCTCAGGCTTTTGTCATTTCTTTTGTCACCATAGTGACAGGAAAAGAGTGATGATTGCTGGAGTAATTTCCCATATTAGCTAACACTGGCCTTTCAGCCTAAATCAGCGCTTCATTTTCCCCGGGCTCTGGCTAAGCCCCAGCAGAGTGGCATTAAAAAGTGGTGGCGGAGGGGCCTCGGCACGTTGCAGTGCTGCCAGCGCTCATCCAGGACAACCTGGGCAGGGACAGGGACTTCAGGTCACTGCATGTCCCATCTCTGCACACCAGGGATGCGCAGAGAAAAGGGGAAGAAAAAAAAAATCCGCTTTTGCAAAAGTTTCTCCCTGACCGCATTTGCTGCGGGTCTCATGGTCCGTAAAACCAGGAATTTGGGCACTTCTGTCTGTTTCGGGGCACGTGCACATCTGCAGCGTGCATAGAAAGAGCTTCCCAGAGGTAACTGCTCGCTCCGACCCATGCAGCGATTTGGGAAAGATCCCCCACATGTACCCACAGCCTGCACCCTCGCCTCTGCGTGGCCTCTTGCAGCACTGGCTCTTCCCAGGGAGCTCAGACCAGGGCTGGGACCAAACCTGGGCTCACAATGGGGCAAGAGGGCGGCTCAGTACAAAATAACTGCTCTCTTCCAGGCTTTATTAGTCGTTTACTGCATCTCAGAGAGACACGCAGGATACACACACACAAATACATACTTTAAAATCAAGATCATTAAGTACGCAAATACGTTTAAATAACAATCTACTGAAAAGCAGAGAAAGGTCATAAAATGCAAAATGAAAGCTGCTCTTCTGTTCTCTGTTCTGGCAGCACCAGTCCCTGCCACAGAGGAGGATATATTAAGAAGAGTCAACCTTCATTTCAAGCGTGCTGCCTTTTGTCCTCATATCACAACATTAACATTATCCCCACATAATTTTGTGTATTTAATTTTACAATAGACTGTGCCAGTGAGCACTGCCTGTAAATATTTGATCACCACCGTTCCTCTAGGATTATCTTATCAAGAGTAAAGATATTAAAATAGAAATCTTGTCATGTTACTGCCTTTATACTTGCAGCCTGAGAGTTGATTGACAGAAAATGAACTGCCTGAACTAGCTCTAAAGTGTCTTTTCACTGAGAGCTTTAATGCCAGAGGCTATAGAAAAAAAGGTAGCTAGTCATCGGAAACTAATGCCTTGCTGTAGTTACAGAGCTTTTGTACAGAAGATTAAAAAAAATGAATCTACTAGGGGTATTTTTACAAGTGTAAAATGATGTTGGTCTTTTTGTATCTTTTTGCCATCTCTAATGAGCCTTAAAAAGAGCCTTCCTTTTTCTTCCCGCACTTGAATATTAGATGCAGCCTCACCACAGCTCACAGACACGGGCTGAAGTTTTCCAAGAGTAAGCTCTTGACTTATCTAACCTACAAAATTTCTTTTTGGTGATAAAACGGATTGCAAGCCAGGACTGAATGTTCCTGCCTAGCTTGGAATATCAAACCACTATAGACAAGTCAAGGTTTCTATTTATGGCCAGTTAAAGACACACCAGTAATGCTGTTTTAATGTTACAAAATTGCCCTGAAATTGTCATGTGTCTGAAGAGCACCATGCTGCAAATATATAGCCAGTCCCTGAGGGCTCACTCAGCCTGTGCTCTAGCACAAATCAATGAGCGTTTTCGCTGGAGTAAGGACCCAAGCGCCAATTCAGAAAAGTACCTAAGCACAAGCAAACTTTAATCACAAGCTCGTGCTCCTTAGAAATCAATAAAGACAGAAGCTGGCTGGGGCAAGGGGACGGTGAAGGGTGTGGGTCCTGCATCCCTGCAGAAGGACCAGCAGTTCCCAGCATCCCGAATAAAGCTGGCTTTGTCCTGTCATGATCCTGGAGGGCAGGGAAGGGTCGTTAGTTCACAGATCTGTCCCATGGCAATGACAAACTGTAGCCACCGGCACTAAATCACCCAAGGCCTTCAAGGCAGTAACAGAAGTGTTATTGCGGGATGACTGAGGTTGAAGCGGCCAGAGACAGTGCAACCTGGAGCACTCTGCTTTAGTCAGATCATTCCTCCCACTTTTTTCACTTCCAATGTGAACAATAACTGTATGAAATGAAAATAACTGGACATTAAGCAGGCTATTGTTGAGTTGACATGTACGGGATTTACATGGGTGGCTCCCATTAACNCACTTTCCCTGGGCTCTGAATGTAGAAAAACTTGTCCGAACATTTCACTTACAGAAAAAGTCAAGAGCTGTGGTTTTGTTCAGCGTGCTCAATATATTCAATTAAAATATACTGGCATGTTCATCAGCTATTAACTGTCTTTGCAATAGCTGTAATTAAGCAGATACTTACCTGTGAAAGGAAATCTTTCAAGACAAACTCTGACATGGCAGTGGAGGAGAGTAGGAATTTCCCAGGTCTCCAGTGTGGGTTTGCTTTGCATCTCCGCATGAATCCCTGGGAATTTTCCTTTCCCTGCTGCTGGAGTGAGGATGGCTTCATGGCCCACTGATGGCTGCTGATTTCCATGTAGGTAGGGCATGTCAGCAGAAGGCGAGGGGCTGATCCAGCTCCTGCATGTCCCTTCTCTGGGCACGCTGCGTATGAGCTGAGCACCAGCAGTGCCGGACGCTTGGACGCCCTGGGGGAATAAAACCAATCGGGCGATTTTCTCAACCAGGCAATTCACTTGCAGAAATATCATTTACCGAGTTCCACTTATGGCCTCAGGGATAAGAAATGGAGAATGAGAAAGAGTTGGCTGCTCCAGAGTTTTTAGCAAACTCAGAGGTTTTAGAGGGTTTAGCAGCTGGTGGCCTCCAGTTCAATGGGTGGTAGAGTTAAAAGCCACGCACCCTGCTTTGAAAACTTCCTCCAAAGAGCCTGAAATGAAGAAAAACCCCAACGAGGCAGACTAGTGCAAAGCAGAGGAAGGAACTGAAGGAAGCAAAAAGTAATTACCTGAGCCAACTGTTCTAATTATATACACACAGCAGACAAACGGTGATAGCAATTGTTGGTGCTCTTAAGACGGATAGCAGGGAAATGGAGATACAGTAGAAAATAACACATATTAAGGAATTAGTATTCATTATGCTAAAGAAGGGGGGCGGGTATTTACATTAGTCAGAAATCAGGCATGCAGAGAGATGGGTGACAGCAAGGAGAAGCATAGCAAGAAAACCCAAAGCGCAGTTGTGATGGGTTTCCCTGGTAGCTGTGAACAAGGGGTGGTGAGCCAGGTGTGATGCCACCAGCACGGCTGCTTTTCCCCAGACACCTTTCAGGGCTGAGCCACACATGCTTTTCCCAAGAGCGATGTTCCCATCGGCCAGTTTAGTCCCCTGTCTGTACCTTCCTACATGCTAAAATACAGCATTTCCACAGGAGACTCTGGAGCACCAGGTGCACATGCACCACAAAGGGGTGTATCCTGCACAGGCAATGGTTGTCCACTAATTGATAGCCCCAGCATCGCTCACAGCTTTATGCAGCTGATGGTGTCCAACATGCAGCTCCAGCTGCCTCCAGGCACAGGGCTGGAGCAGGGCACTAGGAAGCACAGCACCTCGCTGCAGGATAGCACACCACGTGTGATGAGCTGAGTGTGCTCCCTCTTTCCATGGGGCTTTTGGGGGACAGTAGCGTGCCCCCACCATGCTGTACCAGCTGGTTTCGATCTCCTGTGCACTCAGGGTCTTCCAGATCCTTTCGCTACAATATCCTGAAGGTCCTTGTGAGGTTGTGCCATCCTCCTCACGAGGTACCATTAGGACACATGTTCCTCTGCTGAGGCCCTTAATGAAGATAGATAGAGAGTGATCAAAGTAAGCTTCAGCCCAGTCCTTGAAAAACCTCTCCTTTCACCATTACTGGGCCCTATTAGCCAGTTCCCCACCCATTTCTGAGGTATTCAATTAAACCCCATCTTCTCTAGCATGGCTTATACTGTTAGATATTCAGAGCACGAAGGCAGGGGATTCACTGAAATCCCGGAGGAGGAGAACTGTTGTATTTCCGTTATCTGCAAGATCAGTTAGGGATTTCAGGTTAATCTTGCTTGGTAAATCATGTTGCATTTTATGCCATTTGCCTTTGTGTCTCTGTAAACGGTCTTTCTCTCAGAAAAATGTCAGCAAGCTCTCACTGTTGGACCCTGTTCACTTAGCAAGCCCTTCTTAAATAGATGCACTATATCTGCCACACTCCCATGTACGCAGCCCCACTGCTGAGCTCATACACTTGTTAAGCACCCACCTGTGGGTCCATGGGCCAGATCCTTCAAAACTGCAGGACAGAGAGTGCCCACTTTCTGCTGTTGGGCACCCAAGCCTGCTCCTTAGGTGCCTAACAAACCCAACAAATTATGTAAATACCTAAAAAACATCCTGTTGCAAGTTCCTGCTGGGGATTGGGAGCCATAAAACCTAACTTGTTGTGGGCTGGTGGATTTGGGATTTCATTTCTGCACATCTTTCTTAACCTTCAGTTTTGCATTCAGTCCCTTTGCCACGCTGCCTTTAGCCCATGCTTACCCAAAAGCCAGATATTTCTCCCGCTTTGAGGGAAAGGGCACATAACATCATTCCTGCCCATATACTCCTGCCCTGTGCTACTAGCCAGCAGCCCTCCACGCTTCTCTCCTCCATCTTTCTCTTGCCCTGTCGTTGTAGCAGTTGTGCATTTGAATAGTCTTTCCTAGGTCTACCTAAGCAAGTCTCCCTTCGTCCTTCCCCTTGCTGACTCTCCCAGTTTTGGCTGGGATAGAGTTAATTGTCTTCCTAGTGACTGGTACAGTGCTATGTTTTTGAGCTAGGTACGAGAATAATGTTGATAACACACTGATGTTTTCAGTTGTTGCTAAGTAGTGTTTAGACTAAGTCAAGGATTTTTCAGCTTCTCACACCCAGCCAGCAAGAAGGCTGGAGGGACACAAGGAGCTGGAAGGGGACACAGCCAGGACAGCTGACCCAAAGTGGCCAAAGGGATATTCCATACCATGTGATGTCATGCCCAGTATATAAACTGGGGGAAGCTGGCCTGGGAGGGATCACTGCTCTGGAACTAACTGGACAACGGTTGGCAAGTGGTGAGCAATTGCATTGTGCAGCACTTCTTTTGTATATTCCAATCCTTTTATTATTATTATTATTGTCTTTATAGTATTGTTATTACTATCATTATTAGTTTCTTCCCTTCTGTTCTATTAAACTGTTCTTATCTCAGCCCACAAGTCTTACTTTTTTCTAGTTCTCTTCCCCATCCCACTGGGGTGGTGGTGGGGTGAGTGAGCGGCTGCATGGTGCTTAATTGCTGGCTGGGGTTAAACCATAACACTGACCTATTACACAGAGCTTGCTTTGTTGCCAGGGCTTCCTTCTTCATGCCACTTAGATTCTGCTAATTCTTGGTCTTTCTAAGAAGACATTTTTCATCCAATTCTGTCTCCAGCTCCTGCCTAAAAGCTTTTTCACCTTAAACTGGGAGGCACTTTCCAGATCTGAAGCAGGTGGCCTGTCTCCACCTGCTCACCGTGTGACGATGCAGATGACAGAGTTGCATAGTTCCTTGGGTGATCAAGCGCTTTATAAATTTCAAGCCAGAGATGTAAAAAAAAAAAAAAATGGCCAAAAAAAAAAAAGTCTTTCCAGGGAGCACAAAATCAACACAACTTTAGCTAACTACACACAGGCAGAAATGTCGCACTGCCTTAAGTCTGCATGGATGTTTGTGCCCCAGCTACATCAGGCTTTCCAGGTACTCCCCACTTCCTCAGTCTCCTCCAGCAGCACTTCCAAGCACCCCTGAGCCCTGTAACCAAAAGGGAAGGGAATGCAGAATCCCAAACCTCTCCTGGCATAAACGAGGCTGCAGAGCATAAGCAAACCATCAGTAAGTATCTGTGCAAACACTAAACACAGGATTTCTAGTCAAAGCCAGCAGCTCAGAAGAAAAGCATCCCTTCCCACCCCTCAGTCTCCTCTCCAAAGACCTAGCCATCACTGCTGGCCCTGGAGCAGGCCTCTGGCTCTGCACTGTCCTCAGCCCCTCTCTCCAGTGACTTTTTGATTAGGTTGAGGCAACAATTTTCAGCAAAACGAGAGGAAAGTGTGTGTGCACACGTGCGTGCGTGGGCACACCTGTGCATCTCCCATAGGACAAGCTTCAGCACACTTCATGTTTATCAGGTCTAAACACAGACAGATGCCTGGAAATGCTGAGAGGGGCAGGAGCACGGAATGGAAATCCCATCCTTTCCCTATAGAGTGTCAGGAAGGGACAGAGAAACAAATACAAACAATCAGGCACAAGCTCAAACCAAGATGCTACTTGCACTTTGCTGGACAGGATGGTGAAGCACCGGCGCTGCACAGCCCGGAGGGCCAGGGGCTGCCGCAGCACCTCCTGGGCAGATGATGCAGCCACTGCTGAGCGCAGCTGAGGCAGGCACCAGGGCCACAGCCCTCCCAGCAAAACACATGTATTAGCTAGGTATAGATATAGATGATAGATATAGATAGATACAGAAAGCTGTCAGGTATTTATATATAAAGGTCTTTATATATCTAAAAAAGGTTTTTTTAATGTTTAAAATGTGTGTATATATGTATATTTATATGCATATATATATATATATGCTGGTTGTGGATGTATATATAAAGCCCTTTTAAAAGCCCTTTATATATATATATATACACACACAGAGACATATTTACACCTATATGTATACATACATAAGACCTTTATATACATATACACATATATATTATATATACACTTACATATGTATTATATATATCATAAATATAAGTGTCTTTCGGAAGGACTATATATATGGATGTGCATGTCTATTTATATGAATATAATTAATGAATGTAACTATATATATGTACTATAAATATTAAATTATATTCATATTATCATCCATATTATGTAACAACAATAAGTATAACTATATTATAATAAATGTATCATAGTTTGTACTATTCATTATGTACATTTATATTGTTATAATTTTACATATATATTTAGACTATATGTTTTTAAAGGTCTTATATATAAGTATAATCAGCATACATATATGCATAAAAATATTCATATATACATATATTTTTATGTATATCTGCCTGTGCATATGAATGAATGAAAAAATAAGTAAAACCAGAGAAACAAGTTTATGGCATTTCAGCTGCAGTCCCTAGGTAGGCCTGAAGTAAGGTGAGGTGATTGCTCAAATAATTTGGCAGCCTTGTAACGAAAACTCTATTCTACAACTGCTTTCATTTAGGCATCCCTCTTTTAATAATACTTGCTTATTGTCTGGTAGATACAAATGTGAAAAGATGCAGATAATATCCTCTAATGATCCTAGACAACTATATATATATATATATATATACTCACACACATACGGGGAGGCAGCAGGGACATACACACACACATATATGCATATGTGTACACACACCTACACCCNGAAAAGCTGCTCAGGTGGGGCTCTCTGAGGCTGAGCTGGCACAAACACTTAGTGTAGAAAATCAGCAACCTGTCACTGAAGATTACCTAAATTGTAGGAGAAGAGGAATAATATTGCTCCCTGTAGCTCCGCAGAGTTTTATACATGAAAAGTGCGTGTGTATTTGTAAATGAAGTCAGATGTAACTGGCTAAAACTCCTACAATATGTATACAATATGCATGCCATTGATTTACTGGAAGCCCCGGCAGAACAGGAGCTGAGAAGCCAGTGCTGGGGAGTGATGGTGGGAGAGAAAAGTGGCCAAGATGCGCATGGCATTGTCCTGCTTTGTGCCAGAAGAAACCACCGGAGTGCAGACACCCTGTTTGCATATTTTACTTTTCAATCTGCTGGCTACTGCTTTCAGGCCTGACAGGTACCCTGACACCTTTCCTTTCCTGCCACTGGCCTGGCCAGGAGACATGATGTCTGTCTGTCCAGCCCCCCTGCACCTGGCTGCGGCCGGAGCCCCCTGCTCACACACACAGTCCCGACTGGGAAGGAGGAGCTGTCGTGCCCTGGCATTTCTTTCCTTCACCAGCAAAGGGATCATGCTGAAAGAAGAGAGGAAATAACATCAAAACTCCAGCCAGAGACTGACAAGCAAACTGACATTTAACAACAAAAGTAGGTGCGGTAGGAGGAAAGGCCTGGGTGGGTAATTTAGTGTTTGGCTATAGTTGCAAATCTTTTGGGTGAGCCTTTCTGGCTCCCCAACATAAAAGCATTTCCAGACATGTTCCTAAAAGGCCAGGAAAAGTATTCCCCCCTCCTCTTTTCTATCTAGCTTATTAGCAGCTTTCCCAGAAGAGCACTGGTGTTGAGGCAAGCATTTCACCATCTCCAACTCCAGCAGCAGGAAGAGGAGGGCACGCAAGGGTTAAGTGACAGCTTATTTATGAGTGACAAGGGTGCGCAGAAGCCTGGAAGATTTTTTTTCCAATTTTCATTGGGTGACAGACACTTTACAGGCAGTTCTGCTGTCCCTGGGAACATCAGTGTGAAATGGAGAACCGGTGGCATTTACAGACTGAAGTTTCTCCTTGTACTCACTGACAGAATAAAGGAGAAAAAGAAAACAAAGCCAAGCCCACGAATGTTTTTAACCACGGCCTGTTTTTACACCAGCTCTAACACTGGCTGGTTAGACTCACTGCACTGTTGCAGCAAGAGGCAGTTTGAGCTGCTGGTGGACAACGCTGCGTTCTGCTCAAACTATTTCTCACTCGCTCAATTATATCCTGCACCTACAGTTTTACAGAGAACAGATGTGAAGGCTTACCTTGGGACAGATACATTATGTATACAGCATTAACTTCACACCCATACAGTCCCCATTTTAATTACACAGCCAGTGGGGAACTCAGGATAGTTTGCTGGCAGAGCAGTTGGTTTCATTAGCAATTCCCAAGACCGCAGCTGTCTGCAAACATCCTCACCCATGCAGGCTGAGCTACACTGGAGATCCACCCCAAGGCAGCCAAGGGTGAGCCATGCATTGCCTAACCTCTGGGCTGCGATTGCAAGCCCCCCAAAAATCACTAAAAGACCAACTGCTGGCGCACACCTATGGGTTTGTACAAGGTCCAGCCTAAGATTCACCTTAAACACAAGTATTTTGGAGAAAAGCCTTCATGTGACATGAAAATTGAGGCCAAAGGATATTGAAAGACAACTCGGACATACAGCGCTATAGTAGTTTGTCTGATCTCTGACCCCTGTCAGGGAAACATCAGTATGATGGGTCCCCACAGGCTGCATCTCTCTGCTAATAAAAGCCTTTTAGCAACACTCAGAGAAGGGGTTTGATCACAGCCTCTTGCTGGGTTTAATAGGTGCTGAAGCACAAGCTAGCATTTGGTTTTGTCACTCCATTTGACACATCTCCTCTTTGAACTGACATAAGCAATGCCCTTATGTTTTGTTAGCTTCGCAGGAACGCCGAAAATTCCTCAAAATTTTAACAGATCCAAAATGGGACTAAAATTTTGCTTGTGCTACCATAAAGCAGGGAAAAACTGCTCTAAAAAAAAGCAGCATTTTCTCCATCAAGCCCACTGCATCACAGCCAGGCAAGGAGACAGTTTCTGCATTTGTTCCTTCCCACGGTGAACAGAAAGAAGGGCCATTTTCCTGCTTTCTCCTTTACATCTTTTCCAGGTGGCAAATGGCTCCGCTGAACCCTTTCCCCACAGCCACTTTTCATTAGCCAGGCTGCCCTTCTCCTCGCCCGTGGTGCAGCCGCACAGTCCTCTGGTTCCAGCCCAGGAGAGAAATCATCAATATACATATGTCAGGTGAAATTAAAATTGTCCCTATGAGTTATTCTATGACACAAGCTAGCACCAGCTATATTAAATCCTATTAATTAATATTTAATTAATTCTCTTCCTTGCCTATAAACACAGAGTGCTACTGCAGAGCACAGAGGCAATTATTATCTGGGGTGCTTCAAGATATTATAACTTTCAGAGTTACAAAAACTGCGTATTTGTTAGAAACAGCATGACAAATCTGTCGCTGTTAGAGCTGCTCTACCAAGACTAGAAAAATCCTGAATAAACTGCAGTAGGTCAACAATTTGCCAGAAATATCAGCTGAATCAGGAGCCTGAGGTTTCATCTCACTGGAACATTACTTATTATGTGCACAAAGAGCCCTACCTCAGCAGAACACTGTGCATTACTTACCAAAGGGCCAGCAAGGCATGGCTCATGTTTCGCTAACTTCCACTCATTCAAGCTTAATTCTTTGCTTAGTTATTGCTTATCTGCTTTCTGAACTGGTAAGAAAGGGCACATGGTGGGACAGGCAACCTCTGCCTCTTGTAGCGCAGAAGACCTTTGCAATGGCATCTGATGAAGCACGGCAGTGGGCAAAACTCAGCTGAAGTGGCCAACTTTCAGTAAACATGGTGCTTACCGCTTCTCTCTCACTTGGAAGGGATGCAGGAAGTATGAGAGCACTTTTCTGTTTGTTTCTGCTTGTTGGGAAAATGCTCTTCCAGGCAGCAGTGCTTTGTGGGGCTGCACGGTGGTGATGTCCTTGCTGTGCGCTACCTGCATGGTTGGCATGGGGCTGGGTGGTCAGAGGTGGTGAGCATCCAGGGCTGACTTATTCCTGCAGGATCCAGCACCGCTTGGTCCACAAGTGATATAAATGGGTCAGTCAGGCTGGTGAATAACAACTCACCAGCTGCCCACCAGCTCACCATGTCTATGCCCCTTTGAAGAGGCAGCAGAGCTTTTGGTCTCCATCCCTAGCAGAGTGACTGCTGATGACTTTTAGTCAGGTGGTGACTTTCTCAGTGGCCTTGGGAGACCTGGGAGGCAAAGCTCTGAAAGAAAAGCCTTGGTGGCCTCTTAAAAATTCATATCTCTGTTTCCCTACTGAAAGTGGAAGAGGAAAAAAAGACAAAAAATTACCCCTTCACTGAAGTTGTTACGCAATGAGCCATTTGCTGCCTGACAGGAGATGGGCCAGCATCCCTCTCTGTGCTGCAGTGATTTGACTGATTACTTCTATCTGCTCCAACAAAAAGCAGCCTTGTCCAACCTTTCTGCTGTCTGGGTCCTGTCTGTCAGCAGCAGAGAAGTGGGTAGCTATGGGAAACATCCTTCTGGTTTGGGCAGTGGCATTTTGCCTGTTCGTTACCCCAGCTGGGTGGCAGGTCCCAGAATCAAGTGCTCCTACTCAGAGAAAAGCTGAAGCCTGAAAACCTAGGGCTGGGTAGATTGGTTATTTTGGGGCGGGTGTGCAGGCGTTCGCATCTTCTCAGCACATCGTGGTTGCCCATTTTGCACGAGCCCGTGTCTGCATATGCCTCTTGGCTGCCTAACTGCTGGGATGACGGGTCCTGTGGGGAGGAGAAGGCTGCACGGCACAGCCTGCTGCAGGGCTTGCAGAGATTAGAGCCTCCCTGGGAATTAAGCACGGTGCAGACGGCTAGTTAGACTCAGCTGTCAGGCTTCAAGGGAAACAGTATTGAGTTTTAAGGTAGTATTTTCTTTTGGCTTGAGGCTGATAAGTTCTCCTTGAGGATTTGGGGACTGAACTGCCATAGATCTCGCTCAAAAATGTCACCCACCGCAGCTGGGCAGAGGACAAAAACAATGCACAGGTGCGTGTGGGGCTTTTTCCAGCACTTGCAAAATGCTGCTGTCTCCTCTGAGCGCTAAACGGGGCCCAGGACTTCCACAACTGTTAATTAGAGGCAAAAGTTATTAAAGTAAATTAGAAGAAAAAAGGCAGCTGCGTATGCAAACTGATTATATTTTTACACTTGTTTAAAATCACAACTGTGATTTTTAATTATAGTGGATCAAAGAAAATAACCACATTAATCCAATGTAATCACGTGTGAGTTGATTTGATAACAACATTGTATTTAATTGGCAGTAAACTCAGGCAATGTTAAATACAAATGAAAAGCACTGACGCATTCTGAAGACTAATTAATATGACAGACTGGTAGCAAATGCATTGTTTATTACTACTAATTTCCAATAGCTGGTTCAACACCATTTTGTTACCATGATCCCCAGTGCTGTGTCCATCAATGCATGATATTTAAAAGGAAAATTAAACATGATTTATTTTAAGGAGGAACAAAGGAGTTCAAAGATAATTAAATTATGCATTTCAAATACCAAGCTGCAGATAAAGAGCTTTAAAATACAGGATTCTTCTCTTTCCAACTATAAGTCCCCTTGATATGTGCAAATAATTCACATTAAAGTGCTACATCAGTGACGGAAGACACTTTTTTCTCTGCATATTTGAATGCAGTTAACAAATGATAATTTTTTCAGGGGCTGACACAACTCTCAGTGAAGTAAACAGAGATATTACCCTCAGGACCCTGCCAAAGCCCAGCAAGTCATTGGAAGAATTTCCCTTGGCTCCAGTGGGCTCTCAATCATATTCTAAGCTTTTCAGATCAGGGCCTGTTATCTTTTTTTATCCTTAGAAAGTACCTAGCAGAAATGAAGAACATTCATTCAGGCAAAGTCTTTTAAATACAATGTCCTGAAAGTTTGCTAAAGCTTTGCAGAGTCACACGCATTAAAATTCTCCTACCTGACTGCACTACCTTCCACAGTTGGTTATGGACTGTAATGGCACATATTTGTCACACCTTGTTACAGCCTTGGTCAATAGAATAATGGAATAATCAATCATCTATATTTTAGTGTGAGACATAATAAATACAGTGCATAATAGTCAATCAGGTCTTCACCAAGGAAAAGTTGAACAATTACAGTGGTTGTCGATGGTAAACTGCCTATGATAAGTATGCAAACATTGACCCCAAGTGTTACATGGAGAACATGGAAATTAAAATCATCTATCTTACTTGATTTGAAGCCTCCCAGATAACAAGGATGGTATTTAAGGAAAACCTTGGCTGGACTCAGATTGCTTCTTTCTGTTAGATTAAGATTAAATTAAGTCAAAATTTAGAAAATACTGGTTTAATTAAAGATACTTCACTAGCTCATAAATTATACATTCTCCGTCCTGTTGAGAAGTGTAAGTTTGATATTAGGTGTCAGAGCTGCAGAGAATTCCTAAAGGTTAGTTCACATTTATGTGCCGTATAAAGCAGACTTCTGGAAATGAATGACTAATTATCGAAGTTCCCAAATTGCTACTCCAGTCTGCTCAGCAAGTGCAGTCTCCCTGATTTCAGCAAAAGCAGTGTGTTCTTCGGCAGCTTAGTCCAAATATGCGAACTAAGACGGCCAAAAGAGACCTTGGCCAAAAGCAGACATTGGTGTGGAATCAAGCATGAAAATATTAATAGATAATCATCCAGAAACTAATTATGAAATGTAAAAAGTCCAGCTATCTTACACAGACCACTGCAAGGAAGAGTGTTTCAGTTTCATTAGCACAGCAGCAGGAGAATCCTTGCAAAGTAGTTTTCTGAACTTCCTAATGCTCTTACCAATGTACATCTGTTAGCTAAAGCCACATTCATTTAAATTACAGGGGTAAAAAAAAAGTAACAGTGAAGGTGATAACTCACTGAAACGTACTGTAGATACAAATAAGAAAAAAACCAAAACAAAACACGGGAATATTGAGACTGATGCCTTATTGGCAATATGCTGGAGTCGAGTGACGTTATTGGGTTATCTCTAGGAAAACAGGCCAAAATGAAATGGCCGGTGATATAAAGCAGACCAGGCTGGAAGACTTGGTGACTTCTTCTGAACCCAAAACCTCTTCTTAAAATGTACTTGGTGCAAACAAATTAAAATTAAATTTAGTGGGATTTAGGCAGACTGGGATTTAAGCATGAGGCAAAAAGCCACCCCTGAGCTCTCCATCCTTCCATGGCTGCGGCAGCAATAGTGCCGAGCCCTCCTGGCAGCACCTCCACACCAGCCATGGCTTTGTCCCAGCACGCGCAGCCGTGGCAGTCATTGCCCTTCCTAACTGCAAGGCCTGGTTACAAAAAGCAGCCTTACCCTGGGTGGAATTTAAGCATGCATTTAACGTAAAGCTGTACTCCTATCATGCTGACTTTGCCCTCCCCATATCCACATTGGTGAGCAGAGGGGAGCAGCCATATCCACCATCAGTGCTTACACTGATGTTTGCTGAGTCGACTGCCGTACTGAAAAAGCAGCCATTACAAACCAAAAGGAGCCTGACAAACACTCCCTTTGAGAGCGGAGCTACGCTGGGTAACACAGATGCTCATCGTCAGCTTGCTACCAGTTACAGTAGCAGTTTCAATCAACATGCCTTCAACACAGACTCGCAAATGCTTAGCACTGAGACAGTGGGTAACAGATGCCCATCAGTGCTGAGGAAGACTTCTGAAGATGAAGACAGGGAAAAGGTAAACTCCCTGGCTCCAGGGAATTTGGAGAACTACAGACGTTATTGATTTGCAGTATTGCTGAGAGGCTCCCTCGCTGCTAGGCAGCGCTGGCACTCAGTAAGACGCGATCCTCCATCCAAAGAGTGTCTGTGATTACCTGAGCCCGTGCTAAAGACACATGTCAGTGCATCCTGAAATGGTTAGAAAAGCTCCTTATATATTGACCCAGCCATTAGCAGGGTGCTGACGGGCAGAGCGGAGAGCAAAGCCCTCTGGCATGCCTCTCGGCTGCATCGTACCACATTTTTGGAGAGCTTTGCAGAACCACAAAAAAAAATCCCTCTGCGATGGTTTAGAAATCCCGGAGCTCATTATTCAGATAAGCCACGATGAGATAAGCTCTGATACCATCAGAAAGGGTGCAAGGCACTGTCACACAAGGGAGAGAGAGGGGAAGGAAGTGAATGCTGTTTAAGCGGTCCCACGGTAAAACAGCTTGCAGCCAGTGCACAACTTACTGTCAGCTCTCTTTGAGCAGCTCCTTTGATTGCGCTGCTCTGTGAAGGAGCACTTGTCACTTTTTATCGGAGAGGGGAAGAAAGCAAGGCAGCCTGTTGCCAGGAGAAAAGATGCCACTCACTTTAAGTTAAAATATAGACAGCTGCAATGCCCTGGCTGCTGGTGATTGAGGACTAGCAGAAGTGTGAAGGAAGTATCAATGCAGGGCAAGAAAAAGAAAATAGCAAGAGACTGGAGGAAGTGCAGAGTGGGGAGGGATGGTGCCCCAGACTGCATGCTTGTAGCCTGAGCATGCAGGAGGAGAAAACAGCAGCAATGTGCCTTTCAGAAGCTGGCAGCTCCCCATCAGGCTGAGTCAGGATGCTGCTTCCATGGCCCTTGTACCCAAACAGCCGTGGGATGCCTGGCTTGGGATAAAAGACAGACCTGGGTGGACCCACTGTGGAGGAGCAGGTTAAGGTCTCATATAATAAAAGGGCAATCGGTTGTTTGGCGCTGTCTTGCTGCGGGCTGGTTACCCCTTACAGCAAGTTATCCTCAGCACGTGATGAGCTCTAATCGAAAAGGAGAAAAGCAGTAGCATAGCATAGCATCCTGTCCCGCAGCCCCTGCCTTCCCACATCATCAAGCTCGGAGTTGTTCAGTGAAATCCTCCTTGGGGAGCTGGAAATCCCTCGCTCCAGAGCAAGAGTATTAAAGCACCGTGATTGTATCTTTGTAACCCAGCTAGCAGAGGAAAACAACCTGGGGAAGGTACAAAAGCTCAAGTAACGCGAATGCCCCTTTCTGTGCCTTGGTTTGTCAGGATGCTGCTTGTTCAAGATAATAATCAGCAAACAGAAAACGATGCACAAAAAGGCTCAGGGTGAGAAAGCCCAATTTCCCCTCAGCTTCTAGTGCTTCTGCTAAGAGTTACTCTGGCATATTAAAAGGTACCAGAGATGACAGTAGTAACCAAAAAGATGGAGGGAATGACTCTGCAGACATAGGAGAGACAAAAATGCAAGGCAGTATTACAGTATCCTGATTACCATGAGGCAAAGCATTTCCCACTGGAGCTGGGAAAGCTGATATTTAACAACTGGATCTTGCAGACTAACCAATTTGCTTCTGTGGTTTTGTTGCTTATAGGAAAGCAGAAAATATTTATAGCTATTGTTTTCCTAAATTCAGCTTCATCCTTGCCCTATTTGCCTACAAATCCTGTGCAGTTTCTGGCAAGATTCTTTGCCGGTACTTCCCCATTCACAGTTTGCAAGGTATATTGCATTTCCCAATCCTGGCATGCTGGCAGTGAGGCTCCAACATCTTGTCCCAGCTACTGGATTTTGAGGATCATGCCCTTCTGTGCAAGGAAGCTGGTCAGGGGCCTGGAGCACAAGTCTTATGAGGAGCGGCTGAGGGAACTGGGGTGGTTTAGCCTGGAGAAGAGGAGGCTGAGTGGAGACCTTATCGCTCTCTACAACTACCTGAAAGGAGGTTGTAGTGAGGTGGGTGCTGGTCTCTTCTGTCAGGTGGCTGGTGATAGGACAAGAGGAAATGGCCTCAAGTTGCGGCAGGGGAGGTTTAGATTGGATATTAGGAAAAAAATTCTTCCCTGACAGGTTTGTCAAGCACTGGAACAGGCTGCCCAGGGAAGCAGTTGAGTCACCAACCCTGCAGGTATTTAGAAGATGTGTAGATGTGGTGCTTAGAGACATGGTTTAGTGGTGGATTTGGCAGTGGTGGGTTAACAGTTGGACTCAATGATCTTAAAGGTCTTTTCCAACCTAAATGACTCCATGATTCTATGATGCTAAGTGTAGGAATCACAAACAGTGTATCTGTCCTCAACTGATGATGGAGAAAGTCACTAAAAATCACTTACCTCCTCACTTTAGAGGCATTAGAGTATGATTAACTTTGTGTGCTGCAGAGGGTGGCTAAGTGGAGGTCTGATTTTTTCAGTTCGTTCTAGTTGTCATCAGCCTGCTAGATTTCCTAATGTATGTTGCATCAGTCATGCTGTATTTTTCCTTTAAAATGAGTACAGGGGCTCACTCACAGATTCCACAATGCTGCTGCTAATACCACTCTGTGCTCATGGCAGCACATAGCCATCCATCCCGGCAGTGGAGAGCAATCGTTAAGAAATTACACATACATTTGGCAACAGACAATACCAATGTCACCTTCTAAACAGGTAAACAAGGGATGCAGGAGTAAACAGAGGAACAGCCTTTCCCCTGGAAGCAGAGGAAGGCAGTGACTCCAAGTCCTGCAATACTGAGTTATCATCTGGACCTGGCTACATTTCCCTGAGACTCGCTTCTCTTCATCTCAGCCTCTAGCGGATAGGTGGCATATGGATGTCTTCATGCTCCAGGCCGCCTTGCCAGAGGTCACAGTCCTTTTCTTTTCCCCTGGTAAGTTGGGGGTGGTTCCTGGAAGCATTGTGGACTCTTCCCATCCTATCTGCCTTTTGAGCTCATGAGCTCTCTGCTGTGCACTGACTTTGTGTGGAAGGACTTTGGGAGCAACCCTGCCAGCTTCAAAACTGTAGGATATTTTTCTACACTAAAAACCCCGTTGCTGCACAGGGCTACATCGTGCCACGGGCACTAATCCCCCACCAGCACAGGGCTGCCTGGATGTGGCTCTCAGCTCTGAGTGTTGAGGAGCACAGGGGACCCTCCCGCATCCCGGGGCTCAACGGGCCAAGGCAACCACGGAATGGGGCAAACACAGCACAGGGAGCGGTACCATGGTCTGCGGGGACAGGCCAGCACCCATCCCTGGGGACATGCCACCCAGAGCCCCCGGGGACACACAGCCAGAGCCATCGCTGTCCCAAGGCACGGTGCCTGGGGACAGAGGGTATGCATCACCCATGGGGCAGGCCTGAGCTGAGACAGCATCTCTGCTGTGTAAAGAATTGAAATGTTTTTTTGTTGTCTTTTTTTTTTTTTCTTTTGTTTTTAAGAGAGAAGACTGCAGAGCTTGTCTGTCCCAGGAAATATGTTATAAAACTGCAATTTGCCTGTCTTGGCTCTCTCACCCTAGCATTGACCCTAAAGATGAACTCCCATGAATAAGTCTAATCCTGTTTTTCATGTTTCCCCAGGCTAATGAATATTTATGAATCGTTTCTCCAGAGACAAAGCATGGCCCTTACAACCAGCCATGATAGTTCAATTTGTTTTCTTGCCAATTCTTCGAATTGTTTTTTTTGTCGTTGTTCTTTTTGAAACTTAGGGAAAAAAAAAAAAAAATCTCATTCCCAGTTGGTTCTTATCAAAGTGTGTGGGGGTTTTGTTTGGTTTTGTTTTTTAAACTCAGCTGGTGCTTGGAGACTTTCCAATCGGCTTGAATGATTAATGTGGTGCCACTGCCCTGTTTTGTGTTTGTATTTAAAAAAAAAAAAAAAAGCACAATTCATGTTTTCCAAAGAGCCGGTTAGGTATCTCTGGTTGACCATGCCATGTAAGTTTTAAATTGTTCTTTGTGTGCACAAAATGTATAGCAAAAAGGAAGCATTTCCACAGAGATGAATGGAACATTCAAGGTTAGAGACACCGGCAAAAAAGAAAAAATACCACCTCTCAGCCAGCTGTGTATTAGACTACAATCATTACAAAGCCAGGTCTTAATATCTTAGATTTATTTAAAGGAGAAGATTTGTTCTTTTGCCCACTATTTATTTAGCTAGTCTAAATTCAGTTTGAATAGCAAAACAGCTTTCCCAGTTTAGCTGCATTACCAAATCAAGGTCATTCCCCTCAGAGAAAGATCAAGATCCTCTATAAGGGGGGAAAAAAAAGAAATTACTCTTTCCCCCTGATTGATCTACTGAACATCATTAGCAAAGGGTAAGAGATATCTAAACATGCTCTGTGGTCCATTGACTTGCACAGGTGCTTTTTGAGTGTGAAACAGAAGGAAGTTATGCAATTACCTTGAGGAGAAAAATGTTCCTTTGTTGGTATTTGGAAATAAAGCAGAATTGTGGAGGGGGGAGGATCCTGAAGGACTCTTACAAGCTGCAGGTTTGTGAGTCAATAAAGTGGTAAAGAAATGCAGCTCTATTGATTTGCATTATGTGCTGCTTCCCAGGTGAGTTCAGCCTTTTATGATGTTTTTCAGCCAATGTTTTAATAATTTCTGTAGAAGTTTGATCGCACTTAATAGCACATATTTATTTAGAAATAGTAATTGTTTGTGCTTGAACTCATTAGACTAAGATGTGCTATTGTAATCTTATCACTCAGAGACTGATTGGCAAAGCATGCAGGAGCTACAACCAGCGAGTGTAACTTTCACACCAGCCAAAATATATGGCATTATAAAACCCCAAACAACAAAACCGACAGCATTCACTTTCGTGATTTTATCCTTATGGCCGAGGAAAAAAAAAAAAAGTCACTTTAAAGCATGAGAGTGAAGGGTAGCCTTTCCCAGATTGCTTTGCTGCAAGAAGAAAGACCATTACCAGGGAACCAGAAATTGTTCCAAGAGTTAAAATTACCCATGGCATATTAGGGGGGTGGGGGGGGTGGGCTCCTCCCCACCTTCAGCACTACACAGGGTGGGGAGACAGGCAAGCAGGCTCAGCTGCAGCAGCATAGCCAGGGGATGATGCTCCCCATCTGCCGGTGCTGCCGGCTCTCCAGGACAGGAGCCACTTCCTCCGATTTATTTGAGCAAGACAGAATACAGCTGAACCCCGCAGAGGTCAGCGACCATGAACTTCAGTTAGGGCAGCACTGCAAACAAGCACTGGGAAGAGTGCCTGTGCCCACGGAGGCTTTAGCCGCAGTGACCCCAAGGAGGTGACACCGCCGGGGTGATTTACTTGCTTGGACCCCCAGCCTGGCCCAGACGTGAGCCCTGTGCTGCCTGCCTCAGTGAGCCTGGCTAGAGCACGCAGAGCGAGCTCAGAGCCCTCACGGCAGCTCTCCTGCCCATGCATGCACATACATGTGTGTATAGAGATAAAATATACACACACCCCCTCGGACCCTGCCAGCTAAACAGCAAGACCCCAAAACTTTCCCTTGCAAGGATGCCCAGAAATGGTCTGGGAGGGCTCAGTTACTTTTAAGTTCTAGCTCCTTTTTTATCCACTGAAAGTTTAACCAGCTGTCTCTGTGAAAATAGCCTTTTTATCCACAGTAAGCTCAAAAATCCATGTGGCTCAGCACCTTTGGAGGACCGAAAGTGCTCCTGCTGTCTCCACCATGTTGACGGGCAAAGACCACCAGCTCCGCTGGCCCCAGCAGGTGTTGGTGGGGCAGGGGATCGCTCTTGGAGCCGCTCAAGGGTTTGAGGAAGGGCCAGCACAGCTCAAACTTGCACATTTGAGAGAGTGCAGTGTCTGCTGCTGGTGTCCTGAAGAGATCATGCCACAGAGGCAAAACAGGGCTGAAACAGTCTCCTCTGTCTCGCTGCCTGGCTACTGCCCAGGCCAAGGAGAGAGCAGCCCTATTATGGTCTGTATTAAAGAAAAAATAAAATAATAATAATTTAAAAAAAACTTTATTTTTCCTGTCTCCTTTGCCAGCTCACCCAAATCATTGGTAGCCGATTTCATAGGGTGCAGCTCCCCACACCCGCATTCTGCCCTGCTGGTAAAGACGAATCAGTGGGCTCGCATGGCCCTTACCTACAGCTGGAGGAGATGCCCAAAGGAAGAGTGAAGCTGACCAGAACCCAAACCTTAATGAACCATTAAGGAAAAACATTGCAGAAAGCCCCATGAGATCGCTGCCTGCTCCTCCACCACACGCATCAGGCAGCTCCAGCAGCACATTTGCTGGTTATCATTGCTGTAAATCAAAGCAGAATTAGCATAATTGTTCAGGTCTGGGGTTTGTTTTTACTGAGGTCATAAACAAGCTGATGACACTGGGGGTTTTTTACACCACGTTGTAATTGTGCTGGCAGCCTAATTTTCAACACCCTGCTCACCCATGCTCAGTCACAACAGTGTTAATGGCAACTTTCTTTGAAAGAAAACCAATTGTTCCAAGAATGCATCTGAATTCAGCGATATTTCTGTCAATCCAGTGGGCTGCCTTTACTTCTGCCTTCCTTAGGAGACAATCATTGCCTGCTGGGACTTTATGCATAGATTGCTAACTTGCTGTGCATATACTGATGCAAAGAATGAACTTTGTAATTTAAATAACAGACTGTGGAATTGATGACAGATACAAACACAGTCTTTCACCCAGCTGCAGAAAACTGCAGCTAAGGCTCCAGCAGGAAGGTGGATATATACTGCTTTTTTTCAAGGACCAGAAACACAGCCTGCAGCCATGGCTGTCTCATGTAGGACACCATGTTTATGCATGCAAAATAAAACATAACATAGTGAACACCCCAAACCAGAAGGGTTTACATGGTATCTTGCTCTGAGCAGAGAGGCCTTCTTCCATTTACTCACCTGACTGGATCTTCAGTCCAACTCTACTGCAAAGTGGAGATGTTCCTTCCTGCAAGGAGACTGGAGAAATAAAATGGGATTTGGTAAAATCCTGGTGGAGGTTCCATGGTCCCTGGGAAGGGCAGTTGGGGAAGACCCATCAGCTCAAGGACAGCAGCACCTGTCTGCTGGGCAGGATCATACCCACCAATACTGCCTGCATCAGCAAAGCAGAGGCAAGTTGCTCCCTCAGCCTCCAAACTGGCCTTTTTGGCCCTGGCCTTACTGTGATTTATCCCCAGGCATGGGCTCCCAGCTGCTGGTGGGTCCCACAGCCTGCACTAGCGGGCCCCAGGATTGGGCGCATCTCTGAGAAACAGCCCTGTGCAACCTGATCATGCTGCAGAAAATCTGCAAGACCCCCTGTTAGCAGGCATAGAGTCGGGGAGGACCTTTTTGAGGATGGATGGGGCTCACAGGTAAAGGAGAAGAGGGAGTGGGTGGACATAAGCGTGAGCCAAGGCTGGGCAGAGCCACAGCACTGCGTGACAGAGCTGGTCCCGGTGAGGAGTTATCTTGCAGAGCAAGACAGGGTCACTGTAGACAATAAAAATGACAGCAAGAGTACAGAAAATTATTGTAAATACCTGTTCAGGTAAAATAAACCTTCTTAAACTGGTGTGTGTCATTTGCATAACAACAAAGGCTTTTATTTTTGAGTGATAAATACTTTTTCTTTTTGAAAAGAAACAAAGACTCTGACAAGGCCTTTAATCATCAAATCAATATAAACAACATTATAATACATTAGACTTGGAAATGATAAACTGTGATTATGCACCAACTAATTAAATTAGTACTGACAGCTTTCAAAGAGTCGGAGAAAAAGGCAAAATATATTCCTGGCTTTCAGGGATGATTTTTCCTAGATGAAGTGAAGACAGATGAGCTGTAAGCACTTTCCATCCAGGAACAAGGATCCACACAGGAAGCACCCACACCTGCAACACAACCTCTCCTAACACTTGGCAGGAAACCCATTTCACAAGTGGGAGCTGAGCCTGGTCAGCTGTGAATAACAAGCAAGAAGTTAAAGTCAAGTCCTCCTTAAAATGAAATCCAAGAAGTATGCACTGGAAAAGACTAATTATAGCCGCTGTGCCACTGAGTGAGAGCTACCAGTCTTCTGGCAGTAACTTGAATTTCATTGTTTGGGAAGATGAAAGCCTTCACTCAGCTGGGGAATGGCGTGAAAAACATTCATAAACAGGAGTGAGACAAACTGTATTTATTCATGAGTAGCATTAACACCCTTTTGAGGGTTCTTATAATCATTTAGGGTTGCTATGCAACACACAGGTCCAAACCTTATTCCAGTAGCAGCAACAAAGATCATCTGCTGGCTTTGGTAGGACCTGGAGAGATCCTGCACAGATACTGATGACTACATCCAGCACAGTATCCCAGCTGTATATTTCCAAGTCAACTGGGACTAAATGCAGCATAAGCACCCAGACCACTGCTGTGCCTGGCCATGTTTCCATCCCAATGGGAACAATAGCAATTGTGGAAACAGAAATGCCTCCCAACCCAAACTCTTGTCATATGCAACACTTGTCAACTTGTCAAGATGTTACTTTCTATAAATGAGCTTAATTTACATGTTAATAACACCAAAAAACATGGTGTGAGAGGGATAGAGGAGACTGAGGAGAAGTGAAGTGAGGAGGAGACATCTCAAACTCCCATTTGAAATCTTGTGGAATTCTGAAATATTTTAATAAGCTCAAAATAAAATCCATCAATTAACTTTACTTGCATTTCATGGCAGGACCCTCTAGTCATGCACCGGCTTTTCATCTTCTGGAGACTCTTGAAGGTGGCTAAATTGTGCTCATGACAAACCTTGACTGCTGTGGTTTTGTTTTTTCGTCACCAAAGTCCCACCTGTGGCTGCAAGAGCCAAACACACTGCAGAGTCAGCGCTTCGCCCTGCCAAAAACCCACAGCACGTCACGCAGCAAGCCAGGCCGCAGCCTTGCCAGGATTCTCAGGGGACACACTTGCTTCCCAGCATGGAGGAGGCAGCTGGCTGCAATTAGAAAGACGGAGAAAAGAAGTAAAAGCAGAAATGCTGTTCTCATAGCTGCGGGAGCCAGGGGCCAAGAAAGCATCACTGCCATCCCACTTGGGTCAGCAGGGCTGCGGAGGAGCATGTTGTGGAGGACCAGGCACCACAAACTGAAAAGAAAGTCTGGGCTGAACATCCCCCACCCCACTGAGGTGTTTCCAGCCCCCATGGATGGAGCTGGGTTGCCCTTGGGCTGGTGAAGTCCTGTCAATCCTCTGGTAACAGAGAGCACCTGAGGTGCAGCCACACACAGACACACTGACAGCTCCTGATCTGAGTATTGCCAACCCCACCACAACCACTGCTTTTCTCCTCCTCACCTGTGCTTACACCTCCATGCGCGAATACAATGACGGGTTCTCAGCCGACCCAACCACCCTTCCCCTTTCCCAGCACAGATCTGGGGTTTTCAGTGCATTCTTGTTTATCACCTTTTGCTTTCAGATGCTGAATTCTCCCTTCTTTGAAAACTTCGATTCAATGGTTTTGTGGAGGCTCGTTCCCTTGATAACTGGGCTTGGGGTGAATATATGGAGAACTGGGTGGAACAAAGCCAGTTAGCTACATGTGTTTATCTGGGAGAAAATCTGGGGAAGAAAGGGAATCAAATTGCTAATATCCATTCAGCTTCAAAATCTAAAAAATGAAAAATCACTTTGCTCTGCAAATGGCAGCAGCCAACAAGCTGAGCCGTCTCACATTGTCGCAGGTCCTTTTGCTTTAGCTGACCATCCATAGCACAGCGAAATCCGTAAAGCTTGCAGGATCAGTCTGACAATTCAGCTTAGGAGACAGCAGAGAACAGTATTTTCTGTATTTAATTACTTTGTAATAATGGCCTGTGTCATCAGTTCAGCATTTGTGTTTGCCACAATGTTCCACTGTCAGGGGTGAAGTAAAAGTAAAATTAAAGCTTTCTTCTGACTCTTTGTACTTGGCCATATCACATCCTTGCAAAGATGCCTAATCAATTAATTTGTGCCTGAAAGGACAGATAGAGCGTCCTCCCCAAAGGGCCCCTGCTAACACAGTCAGCATGGGAGCAGAGGTGACTTGGAAAGTGATAATTAAAAGAAAACTTACCCAGGACTCGTAGGCCCTCTACAGTTGTACACATTTAGAGAAGTGTGGGCAGAGGTCCCTCTTCTTCCCTCTCCCCCTTCCCAGGGCTCACGGTTGGGCATTTTTGGGAGCTATGCAGCCCCAGAATGGGAGCTCCAGAGATGCTGCGGAGCACAGCCAGGGCTGTGGTCTGGAGACCCCTTTCCTCTCCACAGCGCTCTTGCTTGGAGCCATGAAGGGACAGGGACCCATCAGGTTTACTAGGTGCAAAACACTCAACTTTAAGAGCCACCGAAGTCAACTTGCCATCCTCCTAATATACATCAGTTAAACAAACCAATCGTAGAATAACAGAGAAGTATAACCAGTGCCAGAAAAAGTCCTGCAGCCAGCAAGTCTCTCCTGCATATTTTATCTTATAATCCACTGCACTAATACTTAACCACCACACCAAGCAGGTGGAAGTTTGAGGGCCATTGAGCACTGTGAATTTTCCCAATGCATCACAATTACCAAAACACCTGTGCTAAATAACTTTGCGCTGAGCCACTGTGAAAATTCACAGAGTGCTCAATAGCCCTTGAAATTTCTCATTTCTAACTGGCGGTGGAGTGGCTGAGCGCTCACACATCACACCGCAGCACAACGCACGTAAGGACAGTGGTTCAAGACCTCATAAAGGCCCTTTTCTCCTCAGCTGGAAGTTCTGCCGTCCCTGTGATTTTCAGGCTGCTCCTACTTTGTCTCCGCAATTACACTCACTTGGAGCTGGTGAACTCTTGTGTGAGCAGACTCCAAACACAGCCAAGCTCCCCAGGTCCCCTGTCCCTCCTTCCCAGCCCAGCACAGCTGCCTGTCTCGGAACCTTCCTTTTCTTCTTGCATAGCCAGGACAGATGCCAAAACAGAGGCAGAAAAACCCCTTGGGCTACAATAGGCTGATCCCGAGTTCAGGACTGGCCCCTCTGTGCTCCCCATCCCATTCTTATGGGGACACTGGAGAGGGACTAAGGGCTCAGCCTGATCCTGGACGCGGCAGCAGCTGAGGACAAATTCAGCCCTGGGATGCACAGAGCAGGGTAAGGCTCAGTGGATGGCCAGAAGCTCTTCAGCCGTGGTAGAAGACACGAAAGACTGCACAAGCCCCTGCTGCATCCAGCTGGAAAAGAGGACGAGGACAAATAGGAGTGGTTTCAGCAGGTAGAAGCAAGAAGAATGGGAGGCTGATAAACCTCCCTTACAGCAGGGAACTAGAGACATTAAATCCATTTAGTCTGTCCCTGGGAAGGTTAAGAGGTGACTTGAGAGTGGTCAGCAAGTGCCTACACAGAGAGAGGAGTAATAGATGAGGGTCTTTAATCTGACAGACAAAGGCATCTTGAGATCCAGTGGCTGGAAACCAAAGGCATTTCACAGAGAAATAAAATTGCTCTTGGTGCAGAACAGTTAAGGTAATTAATTAACCACTGGAACAATTTATTTGAGGATGCAACAGATTCTCTGTCACTTCAGCTCTTTAGATTGGACCTCTGTGGGACTTCTAAACTCCACTCTGAGTTTTGAAGGCTTGGGGGGAAGGGGAAGTCACGCAGGAAAAAATCACTGGTGTAGGCTATTGGGGACTCCTTCTGCACAGCTAGTCCAGAACTGCAGATCTTTGGAAGTCAGACAGTGAGAGCAGCCAGCTGCTGCTGTATCAGATACAAATACAGAGGGAAAGTAAAAGCACAGAGAAGTGAGAACTATTTGGAAAATATAATGCATCTCATCAGATGTCCCCCAAGATTACAGGGCAGCCCAGAGCTGTGCCCAGCCCCTGCTCTCTGCCACTTTGCTGAGCAGAGCAGAAGAAAATCATCTGCTCACGCATGGAGGCTGAGTATGGCCCCTCCGTGTCCCAGTCCTGCCATTCTCAACGAGGGCAATGAACTACCCACAACAGAGCCTGTCGTGCTGGGCTGTGGTTTTCACACCGGGTGCCCATCAGCCACTTCCAGCTCATTCGTGGGACTGCAGAGCATCACTTTGGTCTTGCTTCTGAGGCTATGTGTTTTCCTGAGGAACCATTCAATTTGGCAGCACTGCAACATACAGCAGCGTGCGACTGCCCTCAGCAAAGATCCTTTATCTTTAAAAAGACAGACTGAAAGCAAGAGTTCAGATTAGAAATGCACGTTAATAAATTGCCCTGGTTTTCCACAGACAAATGCAATGCATTTCAGATTACATGCACACTTTCTATAGCGTCTCAAGGCAGCTCGTAGTATGACCTCAGCTTCTCAGTACTGCCCCACCACTTATTTGTAGCAAGTTGCCATGATAATGAAGTTGAATTTCTATATCCAATCTGTTGATAGAAGTACTATAAACCTGATTTTCAGGGTTGCTTAGCTCAGTTATTAAAAGGTTCAGTGCATCTCTACCAATCTCCAGCTGAAATCCAGATTATTTTTTAAGAGATGACGTTTTAGAAGCCTTAGGCTTTTATGTTACTTTTTGTATTTTAGAAGAAGCATGTTTTGGAGCCCTTGACACAAATAAGAGGTGAGTTTCAATAGTCCCAATTTAAATGTATTTTAGAGTTAGTGATGTTTAAATACGATCATTTTTGGTACATTAGCATAGGAATGTTGGCACAAAAGTGCAATTTTCCCATGTGGTTTTCTAGTAATTAATACTCTAGACACTTCTGATTATAAAATTATACACATACATCAATGCAGCAATACAAAGTAAAATAATAAAAATAAATACCAGAAACAAGCATACCACATACATGCAAAGCAGACAAGAAGGATCAAAACCTGGCTGCACAGGCACACCATCCCCACACCTTTCCCTACATGATCCATCACACAGACTCATCAAACCAGAGGGCAAAAGAATAGAGAAAACCAAGTTCTGGAAAAGTAACTTTCTACTTAAACCACAACTATTGAGGCTGCCTGAAGGATTCCCATCTCCACAAAAGCAAGTGGAAAACCCCCAGTCCCCCAGGCAGTACATTCATATCCTGTGCTGAGGGCTTTTCCCAGCCTAGCTCTTCTGCGGCCACAGGCACCTCTCTATGTAACCTCTGTGCTGCTTCACAAATTGTCAAACAACTGCCCGAGCAGTAAAACAATTTAAGCTGTCCACATATTTTGGTGTATTTGTTGTTAGCAAATAGTAAAAAAAAATTACCTTACTATGACTACGTAAAAGACTTGTTTCACTGATTGCCCAGGCTTTATTTTTCCTTAAGCAAGTGATGTTGCTATTAACCATAAAATAACCACAGTATTGCAGCCAAAGACCATTGCAGACTGTCCAGAAGTCTCATGACTTCGCTGTGATGCACAGAGAAGGAATAATCAAAGTCCCATTATAATTATAACAAATCCAAATGACCTGAGCCATTAGGTCAATGTCAATAAAAGTGACTCTCAAAGGTCTGAACTGAAAGGCTTCCACAGATGCCGTTCCCTCTCCAGGAGCAAGAGACCACTCCAAATCTCAGTGGAAGGTTGTTTTGCTTTTAATTGGCACCTGAGTTTTATTTGGCTGCCTTCTAAATTATTCGCTCCTCCTTTCTGATTAGGAGAGCTTTCAGATCTTACACAGAGGGCTCTCAGGCTCTTTGTTCTTCAAGACTTTTTTTAATAAAAAAAACAAAAAACCCCAAACCTCACATCTGCAAACAGAAATGCAGGAAGACAGCCAAAAATCAGATCATGAGCATTAACATTTAACTATTGCTGTATTTCACTGTGTGCCTGCACACGACTTGTATAAAGGCAGACACCCTTATGCTCTGTGTCCCCTGGAAGTAGGCAAGTACACATGCTCTATCCATAATTAATGGCTCAGCTTTTCCAAAACCACTTACATTTGCATCTGCTTCTGTCTGTGGAGGATTTGACCCTCAAGGTTTGGCTTCACCAGACTAATGCTCTGCCTGCAAAATAGCCATCTAGGACACACTGGAGCCAGGCTTTATCACCTGGATCCCAGATGTATCTAAGCCAGCGGCAAACATAACTATACTTGTCCTCTGAAATTGATACTGGCTTTGCCACCCATTTCAAGGGTGGTGGGCTTGGCCTCCACTCAAATTTCCAAGGTGCTCGGTGCTTAGGATTGGGCCTAAGCCCTCCTGAAGCCTCAGGCAGGCTGAAAGCACTCAGCACCCCTGCTGAATTGAATTACTACATTATTTCAAGCCATCATACCACCCAGAGGACAGGTGGACACAAACCAGCACTAGTGCAGAGCTGTGCCTGCACCAGGTGGTCAGCACTTCAGCTCCCAGCAGGGCAGCAGCGATGCTCCTGGCAGGTAGGTTGCAACTAAAAGGCATCAAAAGCCACCTGGAGATGGGCTGATTGGTTTTATTTGTTTGTTACCCAGTGCATGGAGTGACATATGCCGAAGCAACCAGAAAGAAAGCCTCCAAGCCTCCCCAAAGCAGGCTCTCTGCTGCCAGAAGACTGACTCCAGTGAGTTTTTGGATTTTAAGAGGACACGAAACTGTTGGCTAGTGCAGACTCAACCTGAAAATAACTCTCCATTCCTTTTTCTGAAGGCTTTTATTTGTGCTTCTCTCCTCACAGTAAGACAGACCCCTCTTGTGCCCCCTTGGGAGGCTTCTCAACAAGTAAAATAAAAGCTTGGCTGCAACAGAAGATATTGGGAGCTCTGGATGTGCCCTAGAAGAGCCCTCTGCACCAGGGCCTTCCACAGCTGGTGGCCCAAAAGTTGCTGCAGACAGATGCTTGAAGCTGCCCTTAAAGGCAGAGACAGCCTTCAGCTCAGCCAGGGACATTGCTCACCACTGTCCGTCACACCCTATCTTCACCATTCATCCTCCAATACAGAACCCGTTATAATTCTTTAGTGAGATGGGAGGAAAAAAATATCAAAAATAAGGTATGTCTTACATCCTCCTTATACCACCTCCCTGCTCCCAACAGCTACCATCACCTGGGTGCCCACAGAAGTCCACCAACAATATAATCTAAAAGTCAGGCTCTGTAGATCACAAACTCCCTCTAAGGTGATTCCGTCTGAGAATAGTTCTTCATTGCCAGAGGCACTGAAGGCCTAGGACAGATACTAACAAAAAGGTCCCTCCACTAAAGCAACAAGTTGAAATGTACCCTGAGAGTTGGCTTTAACCTATATTTTTTTTTCCATAGTTATTCTGCAAGTTTTACTTAACTTTTCCACCCAGCACATGAAGTTACCCTCAGCAGCAATGACTGCCCATAGGCATGCCAATCTCTACTTCTTCAGTTACAGCAAAGCATTTTGCAGAGGGGATTCCCCTGAAAATAACATCCACAACTGTAGAAATTAAGCTTCTTTGTTAAAAAAACCCAAATGGGTCCAACAGACCTTGGTCAAAAGAAGAATACAGCCTGATACACTTGTCCTGCTTTTACCTCTATATTGTCTGTTTCTCTCTCATTTGCGTGGTTGTTCTTTGGAGCAATCTGTGAAAATCTCTAAAGGGATGACATGGAGGGAACAAAGCTGGATAAAAACCTAGAGTATTTGCCAAACTGACAAAAAAAACCCAACCCAACAAACAAAAAACAAACCAGAAGAGAAAACATCAAGCCAAGCCAAGTCAAATATCAATCTACTTTTGTGTGCTTTGTTTCATTAAGTTTACTTTATGATTAATTTGTAACAAACTGGGGTGGATAATGAGCACTTGCATCACAAACCTCTATGTGCTTAAGAAATCACTCATGCTCCACAAGGAAGGATTGGATAACAAAAACAGCCCTCTCATTTGCAAAAGTGTTTGGTGGTCTAAGCATGAGTGAAGATCTCTCAAGCAGCGCTGAACTGACAGCTCTAGCAATGAAGCAGTTGTGTCACCACCAAAGCATTCGAGCCCATCTCTGAGCACGCGGTGGTTTTGGGGCAGCTGCCTCCCAGGTGGATGGCCCAGGAGACACCCATGTGTGGGTGGGTCAACAGGTCTCCCAGAGGATGCTGCCAACCCTGTCTTAAAAGTCACAGGATGGCAAATGTCTGAGGCTGCAGAAGTCTAAGCACCTAACTCATTGATCTTGGTGATGGTCCTTCAGGTCAGGATCAGGACTAGCTCCACCCGAGATTACCCAGGCCCCTTTCGACATCACAGCCCAAGATCTCCAGGCTTTAAAAACACAAGGAAAACATGCCCTGTTGGAAGCTGCGCACATTTCACACTGAGTGTGCCAGGTGGAAAAACACAAAGGGGAAGCAAGCAGAGGGTGATATCACGTTAGAACAAAACAGACTTTGCAGTTGAGTTCATTCACCATGCAATATTATTATTCAGCCCCTTATACTGAGAAATTCCAGCATCTTTCTGGTTTGCTTAACTTTTTTTAATGTTTCACTCATAAGTGATTCTACAAGGAGTCAGATCACTGTGAAGACATTAGACTTCCTAAAATTCAAGACTTCCACATGCTAATCCCTGGCTGTGCCTGTCACCTGTCTCCTTCAGCCAGGATCACGAAATGCCTGAGGGAGGCACAGAGCAATCGCACCTCCACTCCTGCCGACCGCCCTGCTCGTAGGAGTTGCTTCAGTAATGATAAACACTGTGCTGGAGAGGGCATCTCCCATATGACAGGGAGCTAGAAATGAGCTGATCAAGCAGGAAAAAAGCACCCAGGATTGAATTGCAGGCAAGCTGCAGGTGTTACAATAATTATAAGAGTTTGGCAAACCATGGGAACAGCACATGTTTCTAAAACGACAGCACGGGCTTTTATACTTTCATTGCACATCTGTGCATCCATGTCTCAGCCCCCCTTCCAGGCATTTTGAAAGTACACCAGAGCCTTACAAAGCCTTTGGGTGAAGATCCAAACACTCAGCAAAGCGATAAACAGGATCACAACCCACTCCGCTCTCTCACACCAACTAGACCAGCTGTTGAGAATGGGAACATGTTGAATGGTGAGAGGTGACTCAGGGGGATGCTTCATGGCACCATGGCCATTATAGAGCTGGGGAACCTGTCCCTGCTGGACACCTTCAGCTATTTTGCTTGGTGAATCCCTTCCAGCTATGCAGGAGATAGAGCACAGCGTGCATTTCATACCTTTTGCAAGCTAGCCCTGAGGGACTAAGTAGCCAACAGGAAAGGTTCCATTTTCTGCTGACTCCAATTGCGCCTCATCCTTTGTTTTGTTTTAGGTTTTTTTTGGTTTTTGTTTTCCCCCTGTATTTTCTAACAATTTCCAGTTTTGCAAGAACTTCAGTATAAGAATATAGATTCTTTTCTACTATAATGCCCCAGCAATAAAGCAACATTTATTACAGCCTGCATTTCCCCATCTCTGCTGAAGCAGAATTCTCCTGTGGAAGGGAAAGCCATGCAAGTTTACCAGTTTTTACTTTTCTGTGCATCCTGTTAACACACATTACAGTTTCCCGCTCATTAATCCTGCAAAGGAGCATTTACAGTGTATTTAAAATGGTTTTCCTTCTTTACTAGCTCCCTGCGGTGCCGTCCAGTTTCTGATCTGAAGAGCAATCAATAAATAAGCTCCACCATCCGCCGGGGTTCCTGGCTGCCCAATTAGAATAGCAAACCTCAACATGCTGTTTTATTATACGACAACAGCAGTCGGCTTTGGCGTGGCTCGCAGTGCCTAATGCTGATTTTAGATGTTTGTATTCGAGTAACAAAGCAGTGTTGGCCTGGGAAGTCAGCAGGGCGGTTCTGTGCCAAACTACATACAAATTCACTTGCCGAGGACTGGAGTTTCCATTGCAGAGCATTTTTCGCCAACTGGTTGCCTGGGGGTTGATGGCCGTGTCATCATTTTAATTGCTCGAAACAGTGAACAGGCGGATTTCTGGCTTGTCAAGGACATTGTACGGAAAAGAGGCATTATTAATGTCTCTAAAGCCTAGCTGGTGAGCAGGTCCTTAAAACAGCTGAACAGTGAGCAAAACACACTAAGCAATCAGGCACCCTGCCGTGGTAAGGGACAGCATGGACCATGACTCAAAGGGAAGGTGATGCCGTCTGGTGAGCTCTTCTCAAGCTGCTAAATAAATAACGTTAAAAACCCTGGCAAGGAGCATAAACAAAAGGTGCTGCTCCATCTCATATAGTTTTCAGAAGAGGGATGTATGTTCTTGGGGCACCACAAATGTACTTTGTGGACCCCTGAACTGGCAACACCAGCAATTGCTTTTGCCAATGGGGTGTCACGATCTCCCCCCAGTGCCTGGCCTGCCGGAGACAACAGGCGTCCACTGATGCTACCAGTGTAAAGAGCTGCTTGGCTGGCCTGGATCAGGTCTGAGGAGCCTGTAGAGAACGCAAGGACCAGGTAGATGGGCTCTGCCTGCCTCTCCCATAGCCACAGGGATTCATGCTGCCTAGCAGATATGTGCTGATGAGCACAGCAGTTAGTGGAAAAGGAGCAGGACATGATAAAAAAAGCCAGTTTGCAGGTAGCTGAGAAGAGGAATCCCATCTCACCAGACTGAGGTTTTTCAATGTATTTGAAATGAAACTGAAGCTAACTCTCCGAAGGTGTTGACAGGAGGGGACAGTATGTCTTTGCAGGGAAGCACCACCCACTCAGACAGGATTTTTTCTGTTACCTAGTTCCTTCAGTCACCCAGCTCCACAAAGAGCTTCACTCACTGCAGAGAGTGCACTTTCACAGAGGAGAAGTTCAGTCCACAGCGTTCCTCATCACACTAAGGAAGGTACCAGGTTGGAAGAAACAGTTTACCCAACACACGCGCTGGCAGAGGAAGAGGTAGGAGTCCCTGAGACAGCGGTGTCCCCATTTGCCCTGCCTTTAATACATTCCTGCAAGGTCTAGCCAGCAGCTCAGCCAGTGAATCTGGACCCAGGTTTGCCTTGCTGCACTCCCACTGCTGGACCCCAGCCTGCTCTCCGGCTCCCCTTGCCCATCACAAAACCACCCAGTCAGCCACACTACTCCCCCAAACCGTCTGCTCCAGCAAGCAGCAAACCCAAACAGCAACCAAATGCAGAGTCCCTTCCCAGAGATGTTCTCAAACATTTGACTGAAAGACATTGCTTTTTGTTTGAAACACAACCTTGTAGGGGAGGTCTGCGGGTCTAAGGAGCTTGAGGTCCATCTTCCAGCACTGCATTGTGGGGCACATCCCTGCCTGGTTATTCATTCTGCTCCTCCCTCCCTGAAACCACCCTTCTTCAGTTTGCAACCACTACAAGTTCTTCAGGACAAGGGTTGGTTTTGGTGCTCATGGGTGCTATACTAGTGAAATTAGAGTGGTAACTAGTAATTTCTTTTCAGACTTCAGAGGTGATTTGGGGTTTTTTTCTTGTTTTGTTGTTGTTTTTTTTTAAAAAGGAAGATCATCAGAACTGGAAGCATTGAATGTTCAGATATTGGGAGCAGAAGGGACAGCATCCTCGTACAACTGCACACGGGTTTGGCAACTCCAGTGTGGACTATGAACAGACATACCCATGACTCACTGTTGCCAAAAAATGTGTTTGGATATTTTAGCAGCACAGAGCTCAGACCAGCACCCAGAAGGAAGTGCATCACACAGCCAAGCCTTTCCCAAACAGCACACTGCCTTTTGCTAACAGCCTTAAATCCATCTTAACCACAGAAATATAAGAAGCAGATTTGGAAATAAAGGATGATGGTGGTCACTCAGCAGGGGACAGCATTATCCTAGGTAAGCCTCCCCCAGGCGTGCAGCAGGGATCATTAGAGAACTTGCTTGTCCTTATTTAAGCCTCCCTAACTCTACCAGGAGCACAGTTGCCCTGCTGTTACCAGGTGGGTTAGCACAGATACAAGAGACTCATTACCCTAAGCAGGTAACTGTGCTTCCTAAGAAGTAAAAAGACAGAAGATTCCCAATTTTCCTGCTTCCTGAGAGCAGCAGCCATTTTGCACATCCATAAAGCAGGTCTCATCTGAGCTATTTGGCCTATACAATAAATAGCCAGCACTAACTAGAGCCCAGCTTAACACTAGCAAAAATGTTATATTCCTTCTTCAGTCCTATTTTTAAGCACTGACATTAGAAGGAAAGACACAAGGGACTTAAATCTGTGGGAAGAGAGAACATATTTCTTCCACCTGCATTTTGCAGATAACACCCTAAATTTCCAGCTTTTCTGATTTATTCCCATTCATTACTGTACTACCTGCCCAATGAATGGGATATTAGCAGAGACTAGGCAGAGCTGCAGATACCTCTCACAGGTAGCTAGAGCATCCTCCAGCTAGTCTTTTTTCAACAGCTGCCTTCCAGCTCACTCCCACAGCTTTGCATCCCACTTTTAAGTAGCTAAGTACTTCCTCTCGGTCTCAGGTGTGCTGAGCCCTTAGGTGGAGCACTCCACACTTGATCTGTCTCCATTATCAACTTGGCTACTTCTAATAGATGTTTGTTTGGGGTGTGGGTTTTTTTTCCAAGTCATAGAGTATTCAGATTGGCAGCTGCAGCCAAGAAACAGTCCCAGAAACTTTAGTAGTAAATGAGCACAGAGGAAGTAATTAAACTAAAGGGAGTCCCGGCAGAGTAGAGACATACAGAAGAACTAGGCAGCCCCATCAGAACTGCTGCTGCCAGCCAAAGACCCGTCCGGAGGAGAAGGCAGGTGGCTCTAACTCTTTTGCAGGAAAGCCACATGCAGCTCTAAGGAAGAGCAGCTGCCCTCCTCAGATAGCATTTTATACAGGGAGACCTTTTCAGACCTTTTCGTTACAATCTCTGTGCTCTACGACTGTGCTTTGCTGTATTTTCGCTTGAGAGGAGGCTGATGCTCCAGGCCAAGCACTGCTGCCAGGAAGTGACACCTCCCCAGGGATATTGCAGAGCTGTTTGTCAGGGCCCTTTCCCACCTCCCTGGGAAGCAGCTGGTGCTGCCCATGCCCTGAGAAAGGCTCCCAGAGCACATGAATCACTGGCTTGATTAAGCCTGTCAATTCCTACCAAGTTGAACCATGACAGACACATGCTCCGGATCCAGAAGGGGCATAGCAAAGCCTGGGCATGGAGTTTGGGCTACATCACACTGGAGGTTTGCAGGGTGCAGTGTAAAGCTTGAGTCTCCCTGTCCCAATTTGTGTTGGGGCACACTAACGGGCATTTCATAAGAAAGGTTTCCCAAATTACTAAGTTGGTTATGGTCACTGGTGAAATGGCCCCAGGACCACCCTATTCCAGGGTCCTGCTGCTCCCAGGATGGTTCTTCTCATTCACAAAGTCCGTGCCACAACTCTTCTTCCTTCAGTAGATTGCAGCAAAGCTAAAGCTGGAGAATAACTGAGCAGCCCCTGCAACAAGGGGCTGTGTCTGCCCAGTGCTCCTGCCACAGGGCTTGGATTGGCCCAGAGCCCCCAAAACCTGCACTTCCAAGACTTCCCTCCGTGCTGCTGGAGCACCTGAAACTCTCACGGTGACTGAACCTGGTGGCAGGGCAAAGGGCTCCCTTCTGGCAGTGGGGCTGGCCCTGATGCTGTGCAATGAGTTAAATAAACGCATAAGTGCCATGCTGTGAAAGGCCTGAAGTACTGGTGGTTTCCTCTGCTGCTGAAATAGCCTCATCTCCCCAACTCGTATGAAGCCCAAGCCCCATGGATCTGCATCTTTGCTGAACGGAGCCCTAAATAAGTAAATCAATCATTCTCCAGTGTACGATCCGTCACTGCCCGCTGAGCTGCCATTCCCACTTCCCCTGGCCTCTCTGTAATAGGCTTATATTGACATTTAATGGTGAACGGTACAGATGGGAGCTGCTGCATGTGGGTGTCCCAGAGGGGTCCGCAGGCCCTGCAGACAGCACCCCATAGTGCCGCACGCCAGCGGGAGCCTGTGGACCTGGCGCTTCACACCACGCTAATGACCACGACAAATCGCTGACAACGCTCAGCTGGTTTGCACTAAGCTGCTCTAACGCTCCTGGTTGATACAAGCAGTGATGTGTTAGTGACAGGGAAACATTAGTCATCCCTAGCCCACAAATGCCAACCAAATCCCTCGTCGCCCTGATCCCCTGCCTGCAGTGCAGCTGTGAAAGGGAAGACTACTCTGCACTGCCAGGACTGAACTGAGAAGGGCAAGAGAGAGAAGAGGGTGCTGGGGCACAGCACCCTGCTCCCTCCGCTGAAGAGGTAGCTCTGTAGAGACCAAGCCACCTTGTAGGAATACTTCATCCATGATTCATGGGTTGCAGATAACCACTGTAAAGAACTAAGCCACGTGCATGGAAATGCCAGTATTCCTCCCCCTTTCCCATGCATGAATTTCAAATATCACTGTAGAGACCTCAGCGTCCAAATAGTCAGGCAGGCGAGAGCTGTCTGCTGTTAGAAGCAGGGACTCGTCTACACTAGGGAAGGTGGCAGGCATTGAAAGCAAAGGCATGACACTGCCACATGCGAAGTCCATCCCACTCCATGTGCAACCTAAACTTACGCTCTGAAGTGGACCAGACTTGCTGGGAGAGGGAGGGTCATGCCAAGGGCTAGCCCAGACTATGGGCTAGCAGCCCCACAACTGTGTGGTGGCTGTACATTAACTTCCCCATAAAATTAGTATCTGAGGGAAACACTGATGACCAGATTACAAATTACCCTGGCTCTTGGTAAGACCCTACATATGCCTTGCTTGTTTGCCTTACTCCCTCACCCTACAAGCCCTGTATCAGCTTTTATCATTGTGGCTACAATCACATTATGTCTATGTATTAATTAGTAAGTCATAAGTTTTCCTCCTCATAAGCTTATAAGAGTTCATTCCGGGTCTATGAGCGTTTCCAAAGCAGAGAGGAAAACAGAGTACTCTGTAGGATAGGGAGGAATACATGGCTGGTTGGCCAAGCTCCTAATATTTCACTAGACACAGCAAGGAACAATCCAGGGAGATTTGTTTTGTGGCTTTTTTTCTAATGAGGTCAGGTGTCATGGTATTTTAGCTGGATTAAGGGCCTGCAATCACATGCCTCATCTTTGGTTTTCATGAGTTGCTCTCTGCTGCGTAGGGCCTGAGGCTGAATCAATGGTCCCTGTACTGGAGCTTCACCTTTTGTGCAATTAGCTCAACGTTTCTGGAACAACACGGATGGCCTCATCAGTGGGAGGTCTTTACACACGTCGTTAACCGGACCTCGGCTCTGAAGGGCTGGGTGATAGGAGACCATCACTTTGGGCTGCCCAGGGACCTGGCCCCAAGAGCTCAGCAGAGTAGTGCAGGATTCCTACTGCCTGTGGGGAGCCAGGCTGTATGTCAGCAGGAGCCTCCAGGAAGGTTTCAATGCCAGCTGCTGAGATAGCACCCTGCAGCATGGAAATCTCCCCCCAAAATGAGGCGAGGCTGCTGTGGGAGGTCTGGGGCCACTCTCACACTGCAAAGACAGACAGTTCCCCTTCTCCCTGGTGCATAAAGGTTTCTGTCCCAGGATGAACCTAGGTCATAAGCACAAGAGAAACATAAAGCCTGAGCATTGAAGAGGGATAAGGGAACAGGACACCAGATTCGATCTGAGATGGAAGATGGGGCGAGAGGCATCTGAGGAGGAGGGATTTAAAAGAGACAAACTGCAAACACCCAAGAGCAATTTAAGCTCCCCATCCCACACAGCACAGTCCAAGAGGGCATCGGCCATTTCTAAAAATCCCTGGGAGAAGCAAACTGGGGAGGGCCACAAAGAAAACTGCTAATGAAAAAGGCATGACCTACACAAGGGGTGAAGGCACGTGCAGCCCGAAAGGCAGATATCTTCTCACCCCCCACCTGCTCCCCCTGCAAAAATATGTGGCAAAGCACTATGAAATGTGGTGTTCTCTGTAAAGTTTTTGGAGTCAAAACCAAAACAGCTTTCATGGAGGAAAGCTGCTTTAAAAGCAAGAGATGACTCAAAGGATGGCACATCCTTAGTGCCTGCTGAGGAACCCCAGCTGAGGAGCTCGTTGCATACTGAAGTGCACTGAGCTGTTCTCACGGTGGTGCCTGTGCACAGACACGCTCCTTATCACAGGACAACCTTAAGGGGAATAGCTTTGAAAATGCAGAATTAGACGTTGCTATTAGATGTTACAAGAGAAGAGATGCTGGCTTTTAATGTTGCTTCCACCCTGAGGCTGGTTTGCACAGGTAAGAAGGAATATCATGTTTGTTTGCATTACTCACCAGGAGAAAAGATGTCACATGCATCCACTGATAGCACGTTTACTGCCTTTCACGGGCATGTATCAGCCTTCATTGAACTCCACCGACAAAGCTACTGACAGCACAGGCAGCCTCTGACCAGTGCTACTGCATGTTGGTTTGCTAGACTGCAAGACCTTGATCAAGTCCATTTTCAGAGGAAGACATTCAAAATCTGGATTCTAGCACAAGTTGTGACAGTAGGGAACAACCAAGTCTACAGATCTACCTGAAACTTCCTATCTGCACACCTCTGTCCCATGCAGGATAACCTCTGCAGCTGCTACCCTATTGGTGATAGCAGAAAGCAGAGCATCATTCCAGGAGATAAATCCATGTTTGTTCCATAAAGACGGGACATGGTAACAATTTTTAATCCCAACACCAGTTTCAAATACATGACCTGCTGGCGGATGACTCTACAGTCACTGGGCAGTGCCCTTCTCCATAATGCTCACAAAAGAGAGAAGGCTGAAACAAAGGCACTGATCAACCCAAAATCAAAGTGTCCATACATCCATTCGTTTACATATCACACTAGAGGCAAAAGCTGTGCCTTATTTGACAATGTCAGAAAAAGAAACCTGGACAGCAGAAAAGGAAAAATACTTACTCCTATGCCAAATTATCAGGCTGCCAAGGAATAAAACCTTGCCATATATCATTCATGCACTACATACAGCTGTTTCACTTCTGTAGCTTCTTCCTTCCTTCCTCAGATCTCAAAGCTGTTTGCAAACATAAATGAATAAAACCTCTCACCTCCCTTGAAGCTGGTAATTTGTTTTTATTAATACATAAATGATAGAGGAAATTAATTAAGGAACAGAAAGGGCAAGAGGCCCAAGATCGCACAGCAAGAGCACTTTAATCACTACATTCTGGCCGCTTAAGAGTAGCACATGCATGTTAATGCTTTCCTGCTCTCCAGCAAGTATTTGCAACAGACCATGTTTCTTCAGACTAAGAACTCCTCCAGTCCCAGCTAGCTTTGCAACTTTGCAACATCAGGGACATGGAGTTTTTCATCACATTCACACCTCTGTCCCCTGGTTTAATTATTATTTATGCTGAATATAAATAGCAAAGGAGATGATCCTAAGATGAATGATGAAAAGGCAACAAGAGACAGAAAAACCTGCTCCAGTCAGCTAGTATCCTACCTGCTTTATATTAAATGTGTCTTAGCACTGGATCTCTGCATACTAGAGGAGGAAGGGTGAGTTTTAGGGCCATTGCACAGTATGAACTTCCCCAATGTATCACAGTTACAGAACCTCCTGTGCCAAATAACTTTGTGCTGATCCACAGTGGAAATTCACAGTGTTCAACAGCCCTTGAAATTTCTAATTTGTACGTTGCCATAGAGGAGTGGTGCAGTGGGTCCATTTCTTGCTGCTGTACCACGCATTGGACACGGGATCAGGTACTCTTTGGAGCCTGACCGCACTCCCCAAAATTTGTGGTTCTATTTTAATTATTAAGCAATGCATATCTATCTGCTTCTCCATTTGCATCTAGTGCTTTTAACGACAAGAAAATACATCCTTTTTAAATGCTAACCTAGTAAGAGGTATTAGGAAAAGTGAAAGCTATTACATGTGCAAATTTCAGAGCAATTAGTCACAGAGGCAGAAGCACAGACAGAAAATTAGTTCTCAAGTCTCCACTCCTGCCTGCTTCCCCACTGGAGCCAGCAGTTTTACGTAGACCCAGGAGGTGAAGGCTACGCTCAGCACCACCATCACATGTCGGACCGATTCCCCAGCACCCACCATACCGTTAGCAAGTGCAATGCCCTTCAGTCAACACCTCCTACAGCTTTGCAAGGCTCTGAACTGGGCACAGGCTGTCAGAGAGAGGCTGGCCAAGGGGCAGGACTCAGAACAGGTTTAGATATAAAGAAACAAAGAGTTTTCTTTCTCCATTAGCCTGCAGCCAACATGATCCCACAGAAGAAAATATCCCCTGTGGATAAAATACTAAGTGCACGTAGAAAGGGAACACAAATAGCTAAATTCTGTTCATGTGAACATTTCTTCCCCTGACAGTGCTATTCTAGATGCATCACTGCATATTTGCAGTGGAAGATGGAAATACTTCTGGCATTAAAGATAGTGACATTCTTAATTTATCTCACATGTGGGAAGGTGTGTGTGGGAGGAGTGTGAGCAACTCTTAGGAATACGTCCTATGTAGTTTAATACAGAATAGTACACATTTCCCCTAGGATTTTTTTTTAATAGAGCTCAAAATTGTAATGGAAGATTCTTTGCAAAAGTTTAGAAAAAAATAACTAAGGGAAATAAATCTCATACTATGTTCCACCTTGTAGATTTTTTGAGTATTGATTATATATAAAAAGAGATTAAATTATTAAAAAATGGAATCCAAATTATTCTGCTTTTACAACAGTCTTGAGCACTTACTGAAGTCTGCTCCCTGATCTGAATATCTTTAGATTTTAGATTATTCTCAGTTTTGAACAAATCTGTGGCTCCAGTTGCATTGTGGCAATGCAAACCTGCGCCTGAACAGCCTGTGGACTGTGCCTCCATTCCTTGGAGGGAACCGGAGCTGGGGAGGACCCATCATCCCGCAGAGTTCACACCCAGATCCATACGAGAAGCCAGGTCTCCCACACGGGCGAGGTTGAGGAGCACCATTTGATGTGAAGTTCCCAGACAACTTTTGCTCTTTCCCTGTCTACACTACCCCATGCTCTGCAGCCACACAGGCTGCACCTTTCCTGCATGGCATCAAAATCAGCCTCCCCTCTATACCTGCAGTATTCTGGCTGGGAGCTACTGCTCCGGTACCTGCTGCAATCAGCAACAGTCACCTGTACTGCGTAAGGCAAACATCTGCACCACTGACCGGTTCTTAGGAGAAAAATAAAAAGAAGAGAGAGTCTGCTCTTCAGCATCTGAAGGGACTCTTGCTGTTGTCAGTTAAAATCTCTCTGCAGCTCTGGGGAGGTTTGCCCTGCCTGAGTTCTGGCTACCCAGCAGAAACAGCTGCCCTTGCCCAGGCGCTTCATCACCGACACACAGCTTCACTCCACTATGCCCTGAGCCTGGAGAGCAGCTCGGGCCAGCCCTGCACCCTCACCGATCTATACAGGTTGGCAAAAACATTTCATGAGCAGGGCAGGGCTCCCAGCTGAAGGTGAGCACATGCAGAAGTGCTTTCCCCTGTCCCAGGAACTGCTCGAGTTCCTCATGGGAAATTGCAGAGTAAAGTTGCCGCAGGGCACAGATGGGGGCTCCAGATCCGCCCCCGAATACAACAGCTACAAATAGTCTATTTTCCTCTGGCTGACAATACATTAGCAAACCTATTTTTGTTGTTCATAGACGTTCACAGAAGACCTAAAGATAGTCTGTTATTGTGAACAGAAAATGCAATTCAATTCCCTAAAAATATCAGGAACACAGGCTATGAAGAGTTTGTTTTTCCCCGGTAATGCGCTTTTTCATTATTGCCCTGGATTAAAATTAAATTGCTAACACAAGGACAAGCAGATGAATCCATGGTTGTGATAGCATAGAAAAATGTCAATACAATGTTTGTACACTGTATGCTCCTTCAGTATTTAAAGATTCTTATCTCTAGAATAATATAAACTGAAACACATTGTGAGGATCTCACACTATTAAATGAAGCAATGCTGCTCATATTGCTTCCCTTCTGTGTGCTGTCATCAGACAGGCAGTATATAACATTTTGCAAGGAATGCAAAGACTGCTTTCTGGGTTTGCCCGCACAGGGAGCCAGCGTAGTCGTTGTTCAGAAAGAGAATAGGACTGTGTTCTTGTGCCTGCAAACCCAACCGTAACACTGGCAAAATCCTGATAAAAATGTTAAAATTGTGTACCAACCATAATAAAAACAAACCCATACCAAACCCTGGCTCACAGCACCTTTGTATCAGGGGCAGTGTGCTGTCAATTTTTGGTGGCAGAAAAAATAGTGACTCAAGTTCTGAAACATTTAGTAATATAATAATGACTTAAGAGGTCAAAGGAATTGTATAATTTCCAATTTCATAGGAGAACATAAAAGTAACTGAGAAACAAACTGCTGTTTCAGAAAAGGACATATTCATACACTCTTCCAAGATGCTTTATAAAGACAACCTTTGCTCTGAAAATAACTTTTCCCAGGGTGGCAGCATGCTGAGGTGGAGGTTGCAGCCAAACTCCAATGAATTGAATTGAATCTCATTGCCCCACACATTCCCCCAGACCAAGAGCTGGTGCTGACAGCTCCAGCTCTGTCCTGGAAGAGTTCCTTTACAGACCCTATTTCTGCCAGAGTCAGTATTCTCCTTGGTTTTCCTTTTTAGCTGGTGAAGAGTAATTTAATTTGCAAAATACTTATTTTCACACTTGTTTCAAAATAGTTTCACCACTAAGCCCTATATAAATACATGGGAACAGTGATTGACGGAAGAAGGTTACCAACAACAATCACTTTAAATTAATTAATTGGGTGTTTTTGATGGAAATGACATATACGTTAATAATTTCATTTTTTCTTGGCAACCATTTTCCCTGGGATTATTCCCAGGATTCTGTACAGATGCACTTTCCCCATGAGACCACTGGCTGTACGGACACTTGGCAGTCCCCAAGAGAGCACTGTCACGAAAGCAGGATTAAAGAGTGTGAAGCTGCATGAAATCAGGCTCTCAAGTCTCTGAACTTGGTGCAAACCTCATATTGCACATGCCGCAAGCAGCCCTGCTAGCCCTTAGGCTCTCTCAGGAGATCAAAAAGGAAACCACAGCTTTGTTCTAGGAAAGGCATAAAGGGCTTCAGAAGTCACATTACCAAAGAGCTCTGCAGGCATGGGCCAGAGTGCAGCATTTTGTTATGTAGTCTCACCTTGTTGGAAACACGCTGTTGGCTTCTAAGGAAAAAGTATAAGGAACAGGTTTATTTCCGTAAACTCAAATTTTTCTTTCTTTACTTTCTGGCCAACTGTTGAGGCTAATGCTTCTATATATTGCCACTTGGAAAATATTAATCTAAAATAATATGGACAAAAAATATCACTGTTTGCTGTTGGAGTCTCAGGGGAGCACAAAATGAAAAAATAATTCTGGACAATTTCTGCTCCTCCTGTAATGAAAAAAGTAAATGGAAGTATCAAAGTGACACCTCCATCAATTTAGAATTAAGGAATCGACTTTTCCTATCTCAAGTCAGAGCACTGCAAAAAAATTCTGACAACCCCAGTTTAGAAAACTGCCATAGGAAAAGCAGCTAATTCATTCCTCAATGCAGCCTTTTAATGTATATTATACAAATTAATATACCTACTGAATTTTACTCTACATGATTCTTGTCTCACTTTTTACTTCCATGCTTTCATTTAATTGAGCTTCTGTCCTTCTTTATTTGTACAACAGTGTCTCAGGGGATCCTCTTGTTCTCTTTATAAAAATGTAACTTAAGTGTTCCCATAAAATAACCATCTTTGTATTAACTTGTATTAATGGATGTGCTTTAACTGCATAGCTGGATCATTCAAATATACTGGAGAGGATGCACAGAGTATATAGAAAGCTTACATAGTGTTTACATAGTCTTCCCACACATTTTGCCAAAACTGTATTGCTCTAAGTCCTGTGACATGCTAAACAAAAACAAATTTGAGCACCAACAAGGGCAAGCCTCTAGAACAGAAACACGTAGTATGGAAATGCAAGTGTTATTTACCATAAATCATATGGCTGAGATCTTTAAAACAAGCTCCTTTCCTATAGGATCTTGATGTTACTGAAAGGAGTCACCCTTCAGGATGTGATACTCCCTGCAGGAGAGCTGAACATTAATGCTCCACAATTATGCTTCATGAGCCCTCACCATATGCCACACGGAAAACACATGTAGATTAGAAATCAAGGCTCTATCCTGCAAGCGGCTATGCAAAAGCTCAGCCATATTCATGCAAATCCTGACAAGTAAAAGAAACTGTAAAATTAATTACGTAAATTGGAATTTATGGGCTCAGGTATTTACATAATGTTTAAAATTAACCTGTTTATCTCCATTTTTATTCTTCATCTATGTGCTTGACATTTATATCAGTCATACAAATTTTACATTTAAAAAAGGAAAAGGTAATTCAGGTCAGCCAGGAAAAGCTCTCTTTTGGATCAAACTGGAACAAGAGCTGCACAGAATGGAAACCGTCCTCCACGTGCGTCTGCCATAAACCACACTGATGCATTCAGGCTCTAGCATGGGAAACATTAGACCTTTGAGCACCCAGAGGTCTGGCCCTCAGCCCCCCGCTAGGCCAGGCCAGAAACGCAGAGGAGGCAGCAGGCTCCCCTTCCCACCATGTGAGGATGCTGATAGCTGAGAATGGGCTCATGCTGCAGAGCAAAGGTGACATTGGGTGGCAAAGGGCTCCTACATAGACAAACCTACCCACTCGAAATGAAACCTGCCCCTGTGAGCACAATACACCTGGAGCAGCCTTCAGTGCTCCACGCTGGGGACAGCTCTGGGACATTTTGTGGGCAGAAATGACCTCCTGACCACATGCCACACCAGCTGGGTGCTGCAGAGAGGCACAGCATATCTGCTTATGGGGGCCATGGGGTTAAACAGGTACCCAGCTTCTCACCAGCTGTGAGTAAAACCCTGCAGGGGTGGAAGATAAGACCCTAGGAAGATGAAGTCTGGGGAACACAAGATCCCACAGGAAAGCATCCATTTCCAAAGATATCCTCAGAGGGCCGCTAGCTCCCAAGTGCCACCAGAAGCCACATGGGGTGTGCCATCTTCATTCCAGTTCCATCCACACTCACCTTAATCTGATGCATTACTTGCAAATGAAGGCAAAGAGATGCAATCGCAGTAACAGACTACAGGGCTTTACTGTGCAAAGTACACTCTGTTTACAGGTGCTACGACTGAATTTTAAATTAATAATCAGAGACACAGCCTTTTCCGAGGCAAATATTAAGAAAACACCTTTATGCTAACTTTCTGCCTCTCCGTGGCCAATCTGCAAGGAATTCATCACAGTTAGGGCTGTAGTGAGCAGGTTGTGCTGGTGCACATGGGTTGCAGAAGTACTTTGTGCCATATCAGAGCTGGCCCTGGCATGGGTGTTCACAGACCCACATGTTCCACTTCAATGTCCTTTCTGGGACATATTTCTATGGGGTGTTCCTTGGGTTGCACTCATCTTTACATTGCAAATGAGTGTTTTCTTTCAAAGATTAGTTCTTTCCACATTTTGGCACCTGACCTACACATGGCACATCCAGTCAAACTATTATACATTACATTAGCACTGTAAGGAAAGATATATATCATATATATACATACATGCGCACTGTATTGTTTTTTCTGAAGTCTGTCAGAGCACTACATTATAACAGAGAGGCTGTTACAGACAGGTTTAGTTAGCTGTGCATCATTTCACACCTTCATTACAATCTTTACCGGGAAAATGGATTGCTTTTGAGCCTCTCTCCATTCTCATTAAACTTCCACTCTTGCAAGGTGTCAGAATTGTAAAATGCCTAATACAGCCAGTTAATTATAACACTGCTCACTGCTTTAGCCTTTTCAATTACCCGCATTTCCACTGGCTGAAGCAGACAAGCTCCCACCTAGGGTTAGTCAGACCAAAACTAACAAGGGAGACCAAGGGGTGGCCAGCAAACAGAGGACAACATGCTCCACCAGCCAACACAGGACCTGGGAGGCCATTGGAAAGCTTTCCACCAGCAAGAGACAGCATTTCTCAGAAGGTGGAATAGGAAGTCTGTGCTCATGCAAGGATGAAAGATGGAGGTGCAGCATGCTTTTCAACTTCTTTTGCTAATACTCTAACTAAAAGTCCAACACCATAAATGTTATTAAGGAAGATGTCCTCGGAGCTGCTCAGGGTAATAGTAGTATTTGTCAGAACGAGAATTGGCAGAAATTAGCCGGAAATCACATAAACAACTTTGATTTCTGCTTCAGGACACAAGCTGCCAGATAGCTAGGAGTCACCTCTCTCCTTGAGCACTGGCACATTCTTGCGCCTATGGCGAGATCTGCAAAAACACCAGCTGATGGCAGCTCCCAGGGATCGAACACTGGAAGTCTCCTCCTACTCCAGCAGGGCCACTTCCACTGCCTTCTACAGATGGGAAGAGTGAGGACTTAGACAAGAGTTTCTGACACTTATGCAAAGCAAACTGCTCCCATGTCTCTTGAGTTTCTGATACGGTGATACAGTATTTTGGGGGTGACGTGAAGCTTTCTGAAGTTTCTTAGCAGCACACATACTGTGGTGAATGAGAGGCCCAACATTTCTTGAACCACTGCTTCTCGGCTGGATGAACCACATCTGATTACCCTGTCCGACTCTCCTGACAGAGCCACCCTACCAGCTCCCACCTGAGCTAATACCAGCCTGCTCAGAGAAATCTTGATTTAAAGTTTCTCATAGCAGCAAACCCACTAGGACACAAAGCAAGATTTTCTGAGGATAAATGACCCTCCTACATTGCAGGCATGGCATATGCCCACACAAAGGACATTAGTCTTTGTAGCTCTTAGCTCTTTTCTCTTATTACAAACCTAAGGCAACTAAGGATTGCCCAAGTCACACCTTGCTGTACAAATGAATATTTCATTTTTAACAGGTAATAATTTCCAATATATTTATGAAGAAAGCATCCTTGCTGTAAAGGAACACCACATTCTGGCAAACACATTCCAAACACAGCTGAGAAAGCCATCTCCCTGATGAGGGATCAGAAGATCAAAGTTGTGTTTTATTAGTTGTATAAAAAGTATCTTTAGCTCTCAGTTGAAAGGAAAAATTTGCATTTAAATAGAAAGATTAATAACTGTACTACACAGAGCCCACACTGAATAATTTTTTGTAACGGAAAATAATTCATATTGTTTTATATAAATTGTGCACCTTAAGTCAAGCTACAAAAAATTATAATCGTAATATTTTATGGAACAATTTTAATATAATACAGCTTTGTTACATTATTATTCTCCATTGTAAATAATGCATGTCTGGAGCTTTGGGAAAGGCTGGATTTAAAATAGTTACCTCTGAAAATTCAATAGGGCGTGTGCTTTTTGGTGTGTTTACACTATGCATGAGTTTTACTTATTAAAAAAAAAAAAAAAAAAAAAAAATCTATCAGAAGGATAGGAACAAACCACCCCTCCTACTGCAAGGACAAACCAGGAGGTGATACCTGTGGAGATCGTCTTGAATTTTTTTTGAAAGAAAGCCTTTTCTCTAGAACACACAGACTTGGATTCACTCAAGTACTTTGAAATGCTATTGAATTGTTGAGTTGTTTCGGTCAGGTTAAAAACCTGATCTTTAAACCTAAAAAAATCCATTTTTACATTCTTTCAGCATTGAGGGGCAGCTTTTAATTTTATTTTGAAATGATTTTTCACTTACAACTGTATTTTTTAAACACTGGCTCCAGGCCACAGGAAAACAGCCTCCCTTTCCCATTTCATTCTAACCAAGCCTTTAAAAAAATAAAATAATAATATATTGATGTTTCAGAGAAAACTTCCAAAAAATCCCTTAGGATCAACCCAAAGCATTTCGTTTTACATCTGTCTGTGATTTGCTTTAGTGCACTAGTTACCTGCCCAGCGCTGAGAGGGTCAGCTGGGAGCAGAGGAGTGTATCTTCGGGTTATACCCCGTGGATGGTCTCCTGTAGCTGTCCCAGCAGGGCTGTCGTACCTTGGGCGTTTGAAGGTTGCAGTTTCTTCCTGCTCCATCCTTCTGGGCTGCCAGTCTCCACCCTGCTACCCATCCTGCTTGTCTCCAGCCCACCGTGAGGGATGTATGGGTAAAGTTGCCAGGTGGAAGCCTGAGCTGTTACAGTTAGGCAGAAAAGCTGCGTTTTCCACCCTGCATACTGTGGAAGAGGCCAGTGCAGCCCAGGGGCTGCAGCAACTGCTTTAAGCAGCTCTACTATTGCTTTTTGACTGCTGGAAGAAGGCAATTCCTTTGCTTTCCTCTCTTGGACTAATGCCAGCAGAGCCTTACCACATTGAAAGCATTTATTCTGCCTTTGCTCAGGGGACAACTCCTATATCCCACGGCTGGTTTGCTAACGCTGGGCACTGTCACTGGTGTCCAGGTACAGAAAAGACGGCAGCCTGCCTCCTCATCTGCTGCGGGAAGCCGGCTGCTGCTGAAAGCACCACAAACTCCTGTTTGCAATGGGAAAGTAGCAGTTTCTTTGCTGGCCTCACTGTGAAATACAGAATCTATTTCCTGCTGCAGCATGAGCACAGAGCGGGGAACTCGCAGCATTTAATTTATCACTTCTTCATATATTCCAGTCCTTACCCAGAGAAACCTTTTAATTAGAGGAGGATCAGGAGGGACTTGCCTGGCGTTCCCCCAGTGCCATGCAGATAACAGAAGAAAGCAAACCCCCTTACTCTGCTCGGAGCCACCAGCACCACTAATTACCCTCCCAAAATTCAGCTTGGGTTCCTCTCACTGCTCATTTAATCTCCGTCACTCTTGCTGCCTTCCATTTCATTGTGCAAGCACCGAGCAACAGGCACAGACACAATCAAGGAACCTTGGAAGAGCCATTGCTGGCATACAGCGCTGCTTGAAACGAGGGCTCAACAGCAGACAATCAGGAAAAGATGCACAGATGCTCGAAAACACGGCGTGTGTCCATTAGAGAGCACAGCTCTCTCTTTAGGCTCTAATGCATCTGGACTCCAGAGGCTGCAAGCTTCACTGTCGCTGTGATATGTGCTACTTGCCAGCGGCAGCACTGGGCTCTTAGGTTGGATGCTGGTGCAGGGATTGAGATGATAATCGTCACCTTCCTGCTCTCACCCCAGTGCCACCATGTGCCCAGAGCCCACAGCCTGGGTACCATCAGCAGGGATGCATGGGCAAGGCTGGCAGCTCCTGGGGAATCCCTCTCCATCGCTATAATTACAGAGCCAACACAAACCAAAAGTGTGCAGGGAACTACAGAACTTGTGAAATGCTGTACAGATACAGATGCATCAAAAACCTAATTAAAAAGCCCCCTTTAACAGTCAAAGTGAAAAGGCAAAGCCCTTGACAACAACTAGAGAAGAGCACATGGGAGCCAATGAGGATGAGCATCAACATTAGCAGCAGCCCACCTGGAAAGCAGGTGAGATTTGGGTGACCAAAAACCTGACATGCTGGTGCTGGCTGGGCTCTTCCTGGCCCGTCTGCTCCCTTTGGTTTGGGAGCTCAGCCACTCAGGGGCGCACAAAAGGATGGCAGGAGCTCAGGGACAGCCCTTCCCCAGTGAGGGAACTGGGTTCAAATTTGGTTAAGTAGGTGATTTGCTTCGAGATTTGTGCTGGGGTGACAAGGCAGATGGCAGCAGATCACAGCAGCATGAACAGCCACCAGGCAGGCATACAGCAGTTGGCCTGATATGCCGACACAGCTGGAATTACAGGTTTCATTGCCTGTCTCAGGACCTAACAGCACCAGCTAGTACAAGCCAAAGCATATATCCCTTTTTTCCTAAAAAAGAAGAAGAGAAAAAAAGAAGAAGAAGAAGAGAAAAAAAGAAGAAGAAGAAGAGAAAAAAAGAAGAAGAAGAAGAGAAAAAAAGAAGAAGAAGAAGAAGAAGAAGAGAAAAAAAGAAGAAGAAGAAGAAGAAGAAGAGAAAAAAAGAAGAAGANGAAGAGAAAAGAAGAAGAAGAGAAAAGAAGAAGAAGAGAAAAGAAGAAGAAGAGAAAAGAAGAAGAAGAGAAAAGAAGAAGAAGAGAAAAGAAGAAGAAGAGAAAAGAAGAAGAAGAGAAAAGAAGAAGAAGAGAAAAGAAGAAGAAGAGAAAAGAAGAAGAAGAGAAAAGAAGAAGAAGAGAAAAGAAGAAGAAGAGAAAAGAAGAAGAAGAGAAAAGAAGAAGAAGAGAAAAGAAGAAGAAGAGAAAAGAAGAAGAAGAGAAAAGAAGAAGAAGAGAAAAGAAGAAGAAGAGAAAAGAAGAAGAAGAGAAAAGAAGAAGAAGAGAAAAGAAGAAGAAGAGAAAAGAAGAAGAAGAGAAAAGAAGAAGAAGAGAAAAGAAGAAGAAGAGAAAAGAAGAAGAAGAGAAAAGAAGAAGAAGAGAAAAGAAGAAGAAGAGAAAAGAAGAAGAAGAGAAAAGAAGAAGAAGAGAAAAGAAGAAGAAGAGAAAAGAAGAAGAAGAGAAAAGAAGAAGAAGAGAAAAGAAGAAGAAGAGAAAAGAAGAAGAAGAGAAAAGAAGAAGAAGAGAAAAGAAGAAGAAGAGAAAAGAAGAAGAAGAGAAAAGAAGAAGAAGAGAAAAGAAGAAGAAGAGAAAAGAAGAAGAAGAGAAAAGAAGAAGAAGAGAAAAGAAGAAGAAAAAAGAAGAAGAAAAAAGAAGAAAAGAAAAAGGCTTTTGGAGCATCTCCACTGCAGCAGGGCTGGTTTAGGGACCATCAGGGCAGTGCCAGGGGCTGGGCTGAGCTAAGCTGAAAGGTCACTTCTATCCCAGCCTCCACACGAGGTCTGAAGTTTGCTCCTGCCTCTGCTCCAGAGAGGTGATGCAGCTTTCAGAGTTTCATGGGAATTTGTTAGCGAGAGGCAGGGTGATAAGCTGTGGCAGGGAGCTGCCCAGGGTGAAGGCCATGAGTAGGTGATTTCTGCTCCAGAGATGATGCCAGCATGGGACTGGCAAGGATGACGGGCAACTTGTTTAAACCTGTTCTTACAGCAAGATCCCGACATGCTGCTGTTTACACATGGTTCTCCTGAGGCAGAGATGGGCTTTGAAACTCCATGAGCACGGATTAACAGGTGCTGCTGAAAGCCTTCCACCTTCCACAGCTGCAGAGTCAATCCCAGTGGCAGCAGGACCAAGTTATCCGTAAGGATGGCTGAGAAACTGCCTGTCCCCAGCATTTTAATTATTTACTCTGAGATTTAATACCAGATTTCAAAAGATAAACTGCGTAGACGAAAGTGGTCAGAGAAACTTATCTGGAGCCATAATGGACTTGACAGGTTGGAATCAGTCATCTGAATTTTGTTTGGGGCAAAATATTTTCACTCCATTTTCCTTTCTGATGTGAATTCAAATCGAAGCGCTCCTCCAAACCAGCACAGGAGAAACACAGGAAGTCTGAGAGCAGAAGCCTGCATATTTAGGACCAGCAAGACCAGTTCCGGGTCCAGGAGTGTCTGCTGGGCTCCTCAAAGACTTTGGTCCTATGCCAGATTCACCAAACACTGTCTCCTTCACGCAAGCTGACCTTGATCATCCAAAGATCATCCTTGCTATAAAGACCATCTACTCAGCTCAGCTGTGGGATGTTTTTTAGTATCAAAAACTTGTTAGCAAAAAGAGTAAGAAAGACCTGAGAAAGCCCTCAGACCTGGGCACTTTAGGCTTAGTAAACCATGGGATTGCATTATCCCCATTTCTTTGATGGGGCTCAGAAAGGAGGGGATGAGGTCTTGGATGCTACCACTTCCAAAGGAGTGATCTGAACACAGGAGGACTGTTCTGCTGCCCATGGCCACCTGACACCTCTGGAAGTATGAAAGAGCAACCCTTCCTTCAGCAACTGTCGCACCTTCAGGCAGCTTTTCAGGAATTTGTAGTCTAGTCGCTTTTTTTCCCATATTGAGGGGGCAAAGATTGATCAAATCTTTTCTATTTAAAACAGCAATAAAAGCAAACAACCTGTTTTCTAAAGAATAATTTTCTTGCACACAATGTCAGTTAGCTTTACAATATCTTGTCATATATTCCTTAGCTATTCAATGTTACTTCTGGAGCTTCTGAACATAAATATTTCCTGACAAGGAGAAGGATGAAACCACATGATTTTTTATCTCAGTTATACATTCACATATCACATATCCAAAGTTAACAAGTGACACTCTTGTGTAAAGCAGTTTCCTACTTCCCGTGCATCCAAAATAACAGCCTTGAAAATCCTTGTCTATTATATAGTAAGATAGTTTGCTGCCTTTATTTTTCTGACCGCATATGTATTGTACAAGCAGAGGACAGAGTCTTTTATGTTATCATCCTGCTGTCTGGAAATCTCGTTCTGCAATCTCTGCTTTTTCATTGCCGTTTTCAGATGTTTAATGAAGCAACACATGGATATGAGATGCCCCTGTTATTTCTTTTGCCCAGTCTCTATCGTTTTCAATCTCAGAACTACTGAATAAATGGAAATACAGTTACCAGCTCTGTTTTGCACTTCCTGAGCAAAACTCCCATTGGAGGCAATAAGCATTGTGGGTAAGGTACACAACGCAGGTTTAAGTCTCATTTTTTTCCAAATTGCCTGTGTGGAAGAACATAAAAGGAAAATATTCACTGTTCATAGGCCTTGTCTGCTTTTTAGCCACATATTACCATTAGGAAAGGATGTTTTCTAAATGAATGCTCTATGTTAATACTCCACCACAGCCACTCCTTTACCTAGTTGCCTTCCCCTTCGGGACCTCATGCTAGTACCAGCAAACATCCAAGACATAAATATGCCACACTCCCCTGCACATAAGTGAGGACTTGCCCAAGAAAGCTGCACAGAAAGCTGATTTCTCACCATCTCCAGCTCAGAGGTGCACCACTGACCTTTTCTTCCTGCATAGCCATCTCAAATGACAGGAATGATCAGGCTTCAATGCTGAAGGTCAGTCACATCAACATTGCCTGTTTTCCACTTGTGTACAAGTTCACGTACATCCTTCCGCTCACCAGGATCACGCTTAGCCCACTGGTCTGCGAGAGCATACATTAGAGGGAATTTTAATGACTTGAACTCGTGCTGAACTTCCTCTTTTAGCTGCTGTTTCAGTGATTTGTTGACTCTCCAAGGCTCATTTAGGACTTTTTTTTAGCCTTGACAGAATAGATAGAGTAGACATGGATTTTATGTGCCAACTCTTCTGTATTTCTGGCACTCCACTCGCCACATAGCAGGTCAGTGAAATACAAGTTCAAGCGCAAGAGAGGATGCCTCCTGCATATATCTGTGGTGTCTCAAAGTAGCCTAAACTAATCTCTCCCTCTCTTCCCATTAGCAGTGATGCTAAGCTGGAAGCAATGGCTGAGGATGCTTTAACAGCCACACAGAATCTTAGTAAGATCTACTTACATTTATATTCTGCATTTCAGGCCGGCTGGCTTAGTTTTCTTAGCCGCAGTCTCACAAAAGGAGCTGAATATACTGGTTTATTTTTGTGGGCGTTTTAATTATTTTAGCATTGTCTCTGATTTTTGTATCAGCCATCTGCAAAGTGTGGCAGGATGTATGTAATCTTCTATGGCACATGTTGTACTTTCTCCATTATTATCAGATGGGAAGGAAAACCAAAGTTAAGGGAGATTAAGGTCAGCATACTCTCAACATCCAATCGCTGTATAATCCACTGCATTATCACTAGGGAAGATTATCAGCCTCGATAGGACCCATTCTTTGAGCCATTCAGCTCTGTTGAGGCCCACTTCTCTCACAGAATGGTATTTCTGTTCGATCTGAACGGAGAGAAATCATACATAAATTTTCCACTACATCCTACTAATGTGCAGTAAGTGATTGTCTCTGTGCAGGATGCAGGAAAGGCATTTCACTGTACAGCACAGCTGTGCTCTGCACTGCTCCGGGCCAGAGCAGAAAGGATGCTAACACAGCCACACCAGCAAGTTGGAAACAGCTGCTCCCAAATCCTTCATCCCAGCAATAGGTGTTTTAGCAATCAACTCAGCTCCCATGTGGATGAGGGTAGATAGTCAGCGCAGCTTGTTCTAAGGGACTCCCTCCTGGTCAGAAAGGTGTTGCTGGGCAGGATCGGGCATCCTGAGGCAGAAATCACATGCTGTTTCTTGCAAAGGGTCCACAGGCATGATTTTGTTGATGTTAAATGGTCCAAAGAATTATTTGGGGAGGGTGAGGCACAAAGTGCAGCGCACTTAGGACAAGAGCGACTCCATGCTGCCTGCCCTCTCCCAGCTGAGATGTGTGACATTCCAAAAAATGCCCTGAAACCAAGATAATTAATGCATTCTCTCCTAGGAGGAGGAGTAATGCAACTCCCTCTAGTAGGAATATAGCTCAGCAGACACGCTTCATCCACCAAAGTTCAGTAAGGCTGAGCCACACGCTGCTTCTGAGCATCAGCACATTTAACCTATTAATAGTCACCAAGCATCTCTGTGTGACAAGTGGAGAGCAGAGACAGGACCAAACAGATGCTGGGCTCTGCCACACTTTGCGTGTGTTAAATGCATCCCAAAAGAGAGACAGAGAGGAAGGACTGCAATACTTATGCACATTTGTAGCCCCACTGTGAAACATCCAAACAATCCATTGGAACAACCATGCTCCAACAGTAACCAGAATACCCCAGATTTCAGGATAATTTCCCTCTGTTGGCAATTAGTGTATGAAGGTAGAAGTGTTTTCAAATTGCTTTAATTCGCCATTCCTTATCCACTCCCAACAAGTTAATGACTGCTGCTCCTCCAAGGTCATCTCTTAGCAACAAAAAGCCCCATCAGCTTGGAGGACTCCCTCGATTGCTGGACACGGGGTGTTCGTATTGGATGTCAAAGGAAAGCAAGATGGAAGAGCAGACGCTGACCTCGGGCAGGCAGTATTCAGCTCCAGGAAACTCCCTGTCAAGTATCACATTGTGCACAAGTGAATGGGGGATCTTCCGCTCAGTGCCGAGAGGGACAGAGAAAGAGGCATCATCTCTTTCCCACAGGAAGATCCACCGTGTGCACCCGGAGCTAATGCCTCATTGCAAGCGTTGGCTGCAGAATCTCCTCCTTACAAATTCCTGCAGGCTTACAACAAGCAATAGCTGCAGTTCAGGCAGTAGAAAAATGCTAGAGAATGACGTGCAATTCTGTCAGACATACCAAATGAGCACCTCATTTTGTTCATGGGGCTTTTCAATCACTTGCAAGTTACCTGTGTCGCACCTACCCCTTAGTAGTCCAAATTCCACATCTGCTTTCCATGGATTTCCACTTATTTCTTGTTTTCAATGATCTGAGATTGAAGTCCTCATCTTCTGTCCCTATTCAGTCCCTGTCTGAAAGGCCTTATAGGGGGGTTACACATGGTGCAGGAATGCAAACCCCAAAACTAATTAATCCGGAGCTAAGCAAATGAGAAGCCAAAGGTAATACTGCAGAAGGAATCAAAGCAACACAGTTTCAGCAAGCTATGAGCAAATGCGGAAAAAAAATTGATAAAATATTTCCACTGTGGGAAAACATGAGACAAATAAACCAAACACACAAAAATGTTTCATTTTTAGAAAGTCAAAATATTTCATTTCAACATTTCCAAACGAAGCTTGCAGCTTTTTCTCTCCAAAATATTTTTGATGTATAATTCAGTTTTAAAAGGAAGAAAGCAAGTTTTTTCTAAAGGGTCAGATCACATACAAAGTAGCCATGGCATCCTTCGGTTGATTCATAAATTGCAACCACGGATCCTCTTTGAGAAACAGGATTATCTAGGAGAGATGGGATCCACCTCATGAAATGGGGCAAGAAGCTGCCAATATCCTACTGAGGAGGGCATTCAAATAGGTTCACAGGGGTCAGATGCTGAAGCCCACAGGAGAGCAGGACTGGGAAGGGAGGAAGAAGGCATGCACAGAACAAGAGGAAGACCCTGAAGAGAAACTGGTATGACATGAGCTTCTAAATTATATTAAAATCAATTAAAACCACAAATAACATTTTGCTACATTGCTTTCCTGGGCAATAAATGACTGTAGCTGTCATGGGGTAGGCAAATGAGTGTGATGGGAGGGGAGGCAGGCAGTGAAGCAATGTAAAACAGAGGCTTTCCCCAGTAGCAGAAAAGGTCTGTAGAGCTGACAGTCAGGTTTTCACCAGGGTCCTGGGAAAGAGCTGCTCTTTGCTCTAGGGTTTCCTGCAAGATAAGAGATCATCACTAATCCCATAAAACATGGCACATCTCTACTTAGAAGGCTGAAAAGAAGCAGTCAAGGCTGAGAGATGCTCAGACCCCACATGCGAACTGGATCTGGGTGAGCACCAGCATGGTCTCCAGGACAGGTTTCTCCAAGCAGAGAGGAACTGACCTGGACTCAGGTGAGTAGCATGTTTGCTCCAGTGTGGGAAACCTTCCTGGTGCCTAATCAAATTTCCAGCTAGGGTATGGTCTTCATTCTGATATACTTTTAATTTTTTGCTTATGGCTTTAGTATTGCTGTATCATATATAACTGTACTTTCATGCTTGGGTAGCAGCAGTAATAGATCAGCAAGATTTCTTGCACCTAACTCAGGAGGAAAAGTTTTATTAAATCATTAACTAAAATAATCATGTAGTCTGCTTTACAAAATTAAAAAAAAAAAAAAAGTCGGCTTTAGAACTGAAACACAAGTGGGAAAGTAGGTGTTGTGAACACTATACCAAAGTAGCTGAATTAGATGCTGCTTATCGAGAAGGAAATAAAGTGCATGAATTTAAGACAAAAAGAGAAAAAGAAAAGCAAAAAAAGATCCTTTTGAATTAAGCCTTTTCTCACCTCTAACAAGGCTCTAGAAACAGCACTAATCAATCCAAATGACACTTTAGTGTGGAGATCCATTATATTCCTCAATGATCATATGGCTTTATATGTTATAATTTGGTTCTGAATTATGGCCTACATCAATTATAATTGAACACTGCTTCCCACTCTACAATCAGACTGTGATGAGAACAGAAAGGCAGTGGACATTAGAGGATTACTATCAGAACCACCTAATTTAATTAAGGAGATTTATTAAAATGGTAACATTAACAGGTGTTTTATGAGACTAATAATTAATAAGGTTTCTGTAGAACATTTGTAAGAGAAATAGACAATATGCAGTGCCAGCAGAACTCCCTGTAATGGGATAACAATAAAGCATTAAGAACTGTAGATCAGATATTATGATAATAATCTGATACCGTAAATTATGGTTTGAAAAGGATTAAATGCCATTACTGCAAATTAGTATTTATTTAAGCTCCAGCAGGCCTTTGCACACTGTCTAAAGGAAAGGTGGGCTGCAGACAGGCTCTCCAGCACAGACACTTGCTGTCCTCCTGAATCCCACGATGACGAGTCGAGAACCTCGCTATCTGCCAACACAGCAATAATGCTGACAGGGCCCACCTAGGAAACCGTAACAGGGCTGCAAGAAAGCTCTTTGTGTCAGTGAAGTCCAGCAACTCATTTTTTGACCTTTCTAAAGCTACCTTCAAGCAACTGAAAGCTGACAGCCCCATGCCACTCCCCAAGTTGCAAGCTCAGAGGTATCCCAATGGGACAGGTGTCCACAGTGTCTCCTGGGGCTCCAGCAGCCTCCCAGCACACAGGATAGCAAAGGGTGGGAATGGCCATGGCTGCTCCCTCCCTTCCCATTGCAAACCCTGCAGGCACAGCAAGAGGTGAACCCCAGGAGCATGAGGATGGGAAACCAAGAAGGAGAAGCATGCTTTCACAGCAGGGAGCAATACCCCAGCCAGCTAAAGGAAAGAGTCAAGAGAAAATAGCTTTAGGGTCTTTTCTGGAAATGAGGGTGCCAAAGGACTTTGCCAGAGTTACTTAGCAATTTACAGCTCATGTTAACACCTGGTGCTTTCTTAGCTCAAGGCTTAAAAAAGTTACATCCCAGCCCTGGTCCCAGCAGCCCCACAGGTAAGAGGAGAGAGGCAGCTGTGGAGCACACAGCCCTTTCTCTAAACCAGCTCTGATCCCCGACACAGTGATGGAAGAGGATATTAGCAGTAGGAAATTTTTTCAAGGCCAGTACTTTAATGAGCTTCTAAATAATGACTTTATTTAGAGGCACACTCAATATTCATTCAGTATCGCACCCGAACAATACCACTGCTTGACTTCGGTCAACAGAAAACAAGTTCAGAGAAACCAGCCCTCTGCTTTGGGAAGCGATGATGGGATGGGGCACACATCCCTTGTTAGGCCCAGGGTGAGAGACTTCCCTGGTGTGACGGAGGGTGGCATGGGCTGTGCCCCCCTCCATCTGCTGCTCCTGGCTGAGCTTGCAGCACTGCTAGCTCCCACCCACCCTGCATAGAAGCAAAGACACTCATGTGCCTCTGCAGTTCAAGGGGCTGGTTCATGCCACTCAGCCGAGGTCTGAGCCACCTTTTTTTCACTCTTTTAATTAGTATCCGATATCAACTGCAAGCACAGAGTTTGCAGAGCAGATGAAATGGTCACTTAGTGTCAAAGTGGGTGTCACTTTCCCTCTTGTGTGCAGATGCTGGTTTTGGACCAGACCACAGCTGCTTGTTTTTTCAGGGGTGGGTTTGATTTGCTTTTTAAGCAGGCTGAGCCAAGGGAGAAGGCCTTCAGCTTTGCTCCTAACACCCAGCCCCTGCCAAGGCTCCGCCACTGTCCTCTTCCACAAATTGCCACTGAACAGTTTTGGGTTACTTCAGACATGCCCATTAATCACAGTTTAGTTTCTGTGAATCATTCTGGTTAGCACATCTCAACTGGGACAAGTTTGATCAAACTTTCCCTGGCTTCTGTTTCCAAGTTTTGGACCACAAGCATCTTGGAGATTTATATCTACCCCAACATGCAATATTGTCTCTGCCGGACCTTGGGGAACTCCTGCAGGAGACTATTTCCATTAAAATTTCCTCAGTCCAGAAACAGACTCTGGGCCATGGCTTTTTTTATGGTTCTGGGACGCTTATGAGAACAGATTAACCTCTCTTGACAGAGAAACCAGTTGCTATCCAGAAGCCGCCGGAGCTCCCATATATCTACTTTCAAGTTTTATTTCATTTTTAGCATTCTCCTTTATTTGTGCATGCCTGCAGGGAGCAGAAACCTATGCCAGAGTGCTGTGAATACCCTGCTTCCCCAGCCAAATGCCTCATGGGCAGCAGAGACTGAGAAACGCCTCTCATCAGCACAGTGTTGCAGACTCTGGAGGTTCACAGCGTGTAACAAGATCTCCATCCCATTTTCCATGAGCAGGCAAGGACTCCTGGGCACTTTGAGGCACTCCCATGCCCAGCTCCCACTTCACTGACTAGCTCTGTGAATCCAAACTTCATAAGGTCCTTTGAGATTCCCCTGTAAGTGGTACACATTTTGTGACTATTAATTAGCCAAATTCCCTCCCTTTCACAGGAATCCTCTTTTCATTTGTTTTGTATCATGAATCACATGAAGAATAGTCAGGGGTTTGCATTTAAACAAGCATCAGTTCTGTACCCTACACAAATTACCCATTCCCATCTACAACCCAAATATTCATACTTGCTTTTAAAGGCTGCAGGCTGCACCCAGCCATGCCAACAGCAGGCATCCTGTTGGCTTCACAGGCATAGCACAGGGCTGAGAAGAAATACAGATGAGATATTTCAAAGCGGAAAAGGTGCACAGTCTATTCCCTCCCTGCAAGGGAGATCCTCTGGGCCAGTTTGAGCAAAATCATTGCAAAAGCAAAGCCTGCTTTCTTCCCTGGTACTGCTATTTAAATCACTTCTATGGGACAGCACTGTCAGTCACTGAGTTTTAATATTACCACAGCAGCTTTACAGGAGAATGAGAGCTGAATCAATAAAAAATTAAGGAAATACAGTTTTTATTACACAGTGATATTTGGAATTGATCCCTTAGGCTTTCCAGTCGCCTCAGTTTTGTTTTATAAGCCCGTGGATGGAGTGTCATGCAAAGTAGTTTGAATGCAGGAACCAATCAGTCGTAATCTCATTTTAAATGGACCACAAGCAAACTGAGAAAATAAAGACAGGCAGGGGCATCATGTTGACACATGTGCCTATGGTATATCGTATCTCTGCTCTGCCTAACTAGGAAAAATACACTCTTAAATTGTTTTATCTATGTATAATGCCAATACCAAGAACAACAGGGGGGAAACTTAGTTTCAGCAAGGACGTGAAGAATAAATTTATAGAAAAAAATGTGAAAAGAGAAAATATTATCATCTCTTCTTGGCCCCACTTGTAAAATGCTAAACTAACAGCCAATAAGCATATGAAAAGCATAGAATAAGCAGCATGGATGTTTTACTTGTTCAAGTTAACAAGGATCTCTCTCTGAGGCCAAAATCTGATTGCTCCTCTGACTCCTCAAGCGAAGGGGCTACAGTTTGCCTCGAAGAATTGTGGACGAACAAAGAGATTGTGATAATCAGCAGGTAGTTACATACAGCATGGTGTGGAGCTTTCTGCAACTTCACCTCATGCTGCAGTCCTAATTAATTTCAACTGCTTTCACCTGCTATTTGCAATTATGATTTTCTCTTTCATTTCTAGCACCATGAGCTCTTACAGTTGACCAGTCCCTCCCCTGCTTAATCCAGCTTGCATTGCTCCATGAAGCAGGTCTTTAATCACGACCTCCTTGCTGCTCCCAGTGCTGTGAGACAGCAGCACTGAACTGTCATCTGTGCTCCCCACAGCTAAAATCTGACTCCCCCAAGTAGCAATATCCTTAGTCTCAGTTTAATACATTTGAGTACTTGAAGCTTCAGCCTCTGCTCCTTCCTCCTAGAGGGCTGACGGTCTCTGTGAGGGGTCCATCTTCCACCTGCCAACCCACGAGGGTGATTTGCGCACACATCAGAAATTAGCTCAAGTGCCTTAGTGTGCCTTTAGACCTGACCCTTCCCGAGTCAAGAGCTTTCTTTGGTTCTTTACTGAATTTGCACCTTTTACCCCTTTATTGAGTCACCCATCACTGTAATTCCTGCTCTGTCTGACTCAAACTGCATATTTGCTTTACAAACACAAAGGAAACAGAATTAGAGGTCTGTCTATAAATTTAAGACCCAGTTAGTATAGGATGCTACCACAGTGCATTAAGAGCCGTCACTCTGAGACCCCTCCAGACCTACTGAAATACATCTACCATAATACGCGGAAGAAGTTATATTACCACAGGGGCTCAACTTCAGGAAACACTTTAGAAATGGCTATTTTTCAAACACAAAAAAAATATAGCAGTTGAGGTGGTTCAGCAGTCAATCTCCCTAGATGAAAAAATAGATAAAGAGAACGAATCACCAACCTAAATACTCATCATGGTTTCACAACTAGTAATCATGACCACATTTCATTTTTCTCTGCAGATACTAGCTTGACCACTAATGCTAACTGCTGGTACTCTGAAAAACCAACCAGCCAAAACAGAAACTGAAAATTATTTTGAGGCAAATAAAGTGCAAGTGAATAATATCCAGGAGGTGAGAAAAAAAACAAAACCAAAAATACCCCTACAAACATGAAAGAAGGTTTCTTTAGTTAAAAAGGAAAAATATCCAATTGAAACATGAGTTGTAAAAATAATTTTAAAGTTCACTCACAAATGGAAAAATTATGGCTATGATCTCAAGGAGCATAAATCAGCAACAAGGAAGAGCAGACAATTTGAAAAAGGAACCTAAAGGTATTGAAGGAAATTCTATGACTTGTAGAATAATAAAAATATGGAAATTTAACATAATAGCATGACATTAAATCCTAGCAAGGTTGCAGATTTCATAATAGATGAGGATGGAAAAATTGTCAGACGTCATGCAGCAAACGCAGAAATAAACAGCAAACATTTCTGTTCTGTATTTAAAATGACGGAAAATTTGTTCACCTTTTACAGCGACATGGCAACACTTTCTATTCCAACAGTAACAGATTTTAAACAGCCATTCAATGTAAACATTTAAGTGTGAGATTGAATACTTTGCTCTCCAGATTACTAAAACAATTGACAAAGATCCCTCTGAAACAGCCACATTCTTTTTGAATCATCTGCATTCAATGAGAAAGCCTCAAAGGAACCTCAAGAAATTCAGGATCACCCCAGTACTGAGAAAGTTTCACAGGGTGACCACAGCACATACCCCCTACACACACAGGCTGGGTTCTCATCCCTACTCTTCCCCAGATCAACAGGAAAAGGCTTTGCTACATTATTTCTTGGCTTTGAAAACTCTTTGCTGTCAATTTGATTTCCCTGTTCTCCAGCCCACCTTGGACGATGCTATTCGTTATATGGATCCTACTTGAGAGCTTGTGAATATATTTTGATTGGATTTGATTATCACATATAATCACATATCACTTGGGCTGGCCAGGAACGTAAATACAATTATTAGTAGTAACAAACATTAAGCAAAGCTGCACTGACTCACTGCAAAATGCTTTTCAAGCCGCAGCCACACAACTGCTTTCACTTTGCTTTCCTGCCCACCATTTGTGCAGTTGACGCTCTTCAGCAGAAAAACTGTACCACTTTCACCCACAGTCTGAGTTTGACTTTTCTACACATTTGCCCTCTTGCTTAAGTTATGCCAGCCCATCTGCAGGCATAGCTAATCCTCCCATTAGCTAGCAACTGGTAGCTCAGCTCTGCTCCTCTGTGCTCAGCATTATACAAATCAGCCAAGTATTGACGTGGCATCACTGAGGAGAATCTAGATTGTTTTTTTTCCCATGCTTCCTTCTTTTGAAACTTAAAATACATGCTGGAAATAATTTCAAGGGCTGCTGAGCATTGCCACTGGGGGAATGCAAGGGGCTTTCAACACTGAGACTAAAAGACACTTGGAAATTTGCAAGCGGTTGCCTTTGAAATTAGATTTTGAGGCTACATTCAAAGAAGCCCATGTAGATTGTCCCACACCCTGCAAACAAACGTGGTGCTTCTGACAGAGGCTAACAAAAGCTCCTCTCTCTCTTGCGGGGTCCAGCCCACTGTGTCTCATCTCAGAGCCTTGGCCCAACCTAAAGCACCCAACCAACTGGCTGCGGGGGGGGTCGGCATCAGCGCTGGACTTGCAACAGCATCAGCCAGGGGACACCAAGCCAGCACTGCAAACTCGCAGCAGCGCCAGCAAAGCCACTCCAAGAGGAAGGTGCAGTTCAGCCCATGTTTGCTCAATGCGCACTCTGAAGTCCAGATTTCTTCAAAGCCAACTCACCAGCAGAGCCAGGAGGGGGAGAGCTCACCTACAGCATCTCTGTCCCACCAGGTCCTGGATCACTGGAGACAACCACAAGCCACCAGATGCTGGTGCCCATCTTGTGGTGTTATTTACCATCTCTGCTTCAGCAGCACACAGAGATCTCCAACAGGAGCCAGACATGGTTCTGTTATGCCCTTTTCATGATAAAACCTTCCACAAAGCATTGGCACTCAAACTAGCCAAAGTAGACCAGAAGTATTATAAACCCAATGCTACAGCAGGAAAAAAATATTGAGGAACTTGCTAAAGTGCACAGAAGTCTTCTGTGTCAGAAACAGAAACTGAAGCCAGGTATCCTCAGCCCCAGCTTCAAGCTCAGGCACTCTTTACAATCCATTTATCCGACTTCCCCTGTGCTCCTCAGCTCTGAGGCATGACAGTGCCATGTCTTCTATTAAATAAAGGAAAGCAGCATTGTATCAGAAAAGGAGCAGGTAGGAACAGTCTTTGTACCTCATGTTGTGTTTCACCCTTAGTACTACTTTCCAATCACGTGACATATATTTAAATGACAAATTTCCACCTTTCGTCTTCCTGTAACCTAAACGTAGCTTAGCAACATCTGCTTCCGTTCCATCTCCACTTTCACACAACAAGTGAAGGAGATGTGCCAACTCATCCTCATGGAGAGGTCACTTAATTTTGGTTTGTAAAGCCAAATCTCCTGCGATCTCCATAATTACCAATCAATTTTACATAAATAGCAAAATTAAGCCCCATTATTCTCATTTACCACAAAATTAAAGGAATTAATTAAACATGGGAAAAGTGCTGATGTCTGCCAAATTGTTACTTCCAACAGATAAAAACAAATTCAGGAACGTTATACAGACAGGAGAAGAAAATCAGCTTTCCATCCAGCAACTCAGTGAACTATTGCAAGGAAGACTGTAAATAACAATCAGAGCGCCAGACTTCTCTGTCTGAACACTGGGACAAGAAAGACACGTTCTTTGTTACGGAAGAAAAAAACAACTCTGAAACAATCCCCTTGGTTTTGTTTTTGCAAAACAGAAAAGGCCCTGGGGACTGGTAACAACAGGCTTCAACAAGAATGGTTCTTTCAAACTTTGATTTGTCAAAGGACTGCTGCTCTGCAATTATCATGAATGGTTTTAGCTAAACATCTCAAAGGAACAAAAGAGGATGCAAACATTTGGAGACAAATTGTGACCACAGGAAATCTTTGCAGGTGGCTGAATAATAGGGGGGAGAGAAACTTTCCAAAGTGCAGGAGCCAAAGTTGGAAAAATAGGGGAAAAACTGAACTAAGCATTGAAGAGTTTTGAAACTCCAGTGTCTTCTCCTGTCCTAATGAAGATGCATCAACAGGCTGGTTCTGAAGTTACAGTCATAAGACAAATGCATTACTGCAAGCAGTGTTTGAAAGACACTTGCAATTACAGCTGCTCTGGAACAATGAAATATATACTGTTCCTTAAATAAACTGAAAAAATGATAACCTCTTTTAACTGTCGTGGTGTAGTAGAGAGATCTTCATATCTTCCTTAATGAGATTTTTATTGCCAGTGTAAATTTGTCTTGAACTGAATTTTTGTCTTGGGAACTCTGAATTATGTTATACCAAGTTGTTCCTGGTAAGCATGCAGGCTTGCACACATTTTTTGCTGTGAAAATGGCTCCTTCTGGCAAACTGAAAGCAATTGAAGCTCAATTTAATTAGCTGCCTTCTGTAAATATGCCATTATTCTTCTAGCTCAGTGCTGGAGTTATATTTACAAAGGGAACAGATAGCAATAATTATTTTGGGCCATAGTTAGTCAGTATTAGTTAATGCCTGAGTGTAATTGAGAGGAAATTAAGACAAGTGTAGTCTTTCGGGGGGAAACAAAAGAATATATCAGTCTACAGCAGTATAGACACTGCACCTGTATGTTCCTTCTGGGGCTGGAATATGTAGAAAGTTTTAGCTAAAAAAAAGCAAACATTTACCCTGTGCTCTGGAAGCAGCGAAAGTTAACGATAATCACCTTACATTTTCATTCATTAAAAATTTGGTGGATTTTTTAAATTACTCTTACCAACCATCTTGTCTGAGTTTCTACCTGCTTTTCAAGTTACAGTCCCATGGACTAACAGCCACTGCCATTTTACACCTCACCGAGGAAAGTAGCACTGAGCAAAGCAGCTCAGCAAGCTGCATCAGAGGACCTACAGCTGGAGGAGTACAAGTTGCTTGGAAAGGTTTTGCAGACAGTGTCTGAGAGCCCTTGCATGGCTCAGGACAGGGGGATCCTGCTCCAGTGACATTTTCGTGGATCCCTGAAATGAGCTAATACTTTCCAGTGGCCATCTTAAGAGTAAACAGGATTCTTCAAACTAACCAACTGCCCCATAGCCCTTTTCATGGGTCTGGATACATTATTCAAATTAACTCTCAGAACAGATTAGTTTAATTGCATCACTATGTAGATGCTTCTATTTAGAATTAAAGAGGCCTTAATTCAATTTACCTTAATCCACTTTCAAAGTAAATTATAGCAAATGAAGACTTCACTAATTCTGAATGATTGTTCACACTTAGGTTAAATGCAGTTTAAGTTACTCTCTTTAAATGTATGTATCTACCTAATTTTCATTACTTTCCCTTTATGTCACCACAACACATGTTCCTCCTTCTTTAGGCTTGCAAACTGTAAGTGAAAAAATAATGATTCAAATATTGCATTCCTTTATGCAGCAAAAGTTCTTGAATAAATCTTTGGAAATTTTTTTTTTTTTTTTTTTTGCACAAGAGTTAACAAATTGGGCCCACTCTTTCCATGCTGGAAGTAGTTGTCAATGCACATTGTAGGGTAAGGATGGTTTTGAGATTAGCTTACTACACCAAGCAATAGAAGACAGTATTTTGAGATTCACATCTCCAACAAAAGCTCTCTCTGCCATACTGGACAAACCCAGCAGGTATGTGATAGCTGAGGAACGCGCCCAGGCCATCAGCATCAACCTCACTGGGATCTTGCACTGATAGCTGCTATGCTAAATGGCTTCTGTCTCTAGGGCTCACTTGCTTGCTGTGCTGTCCTGAATGATGGAGAAGCTCCCTCCCTGGTCCTCAATCTCCTCTAAGACAGGGTCAGAAAGCACTTGTTTTCATCTGCTCACTGCCCATCCAAGTGTTTCAGGATCCTTCAGTGTGGTCATGCACAACACAGAACAGGGGGAAGCTGGGCCATGATACACACACCATACCTCCCCAGCAGAACACAGGGCTTGCACAGGTAAGTCACACCAGCGTCCCCAGGCAAAGGCAGGATTCATAAGGGCTCACAGCACCCTTCTGCCAAATGCACTGTTGTCCACAGCCTTCCTTTGAACTTGACTTGAAATTATGGGTTTCTCACTGCGCTTAGTGGTTGGCTAATCAGCATCACTATAAGCAAATGCACAAAACTACCTAATCTGCAGGTGGCAAGTTAATGGGGTTTGAGTAGCAAGACACTGACAAGCCAGAAAGTACCCAAGCTCCACTGGTGCTACTAACTCCTGTGCTATTTTCACGCCATACAGAGCTCTACAGCATATCAAAGGACCCCCAGGGTACCTATTCAACAAGGAACAAATTCTCACTTCAGCCATTATGTAAATGAAATGCTAAAAATGTTCTTTTGTTCCTCTGAGGTATTAGTACTACTAATGCAAAGTGCACAAACTTCATAATCAAGTAAAATATTATCTTGTGGTACATGCAAAGTGCCAGAAGTTTATTGACTATGTCTCTGGGAGATTAACAATGCTCACAGAGCTTTAGATGTCCTTTTGCCAAAGTTCAGACAAAAAGTGTTTTCATGATTTAAAATTCTGTTGTAAGGCGGGATGGGAAATGGCATGCATCTGGCATGTAGCTACTTAGAAATGAAGAGTTAGTACAATAACAATAAAAAAAAGATCTACTGTATCTGAGCACACGTGGTTTCTCCTTTGTGTAACTTATGACTTCAGAGCACCCTGCCAAAGCTGAGCTGAACTATGAATACCAACTATTTTAGTCTTCAAGAGTTATACTGCAGGAAATTCACATCTCTCTATTCTTTCCCTTAGCTGTCACTCAGGCTGCTCCTTGTGAAAGACCTGAATCCAAAAGCCAGCTTTGGACATTAATTTGACAGCAGATGGATCAGATAGATCGGACCCCCATTCTAGCAGTACAAAGCTGGAATACATTGCCACAGTGCATGCTGAATTGCTGTAGTGCTTGACTTAAAGTATAACAGCCTGTGTTTCCCCTGGCTGGTGGCACCACTGCTCCATGGGCTGGTGAGGATCTGTCCCAGAGTACTGCAGACCCAGAGGCTCTCACAGACACGTTCATCCTGATGGGCACAACAGCCATGCTCTGCAGTGAGCCATGCGCAGCACAAGAGTCATGGGAAATCACTAAGAAGCGTCACTTTCATCTAAGCACCAAACTCCAACCCAACAGCAGACTACAGAGATCTGCCTCTGAACAAAGCCTCATCTGTTCTCATGGCTTCCACCTGTTGACAAAACATCCAAGACAGATCCGCAGAGAAACAACTGATACTCTAATTGGATCATCGCTCCCAGAAAATACATCCATTGCAACAAGCACCCAGCTTTGACCAGAGCACTTAATAAAAGTTGAGTGCTACAGCTGTACTCAGCAAGACACAAAAGCAGTCCTGAGCAAGTGTCAACAACACTGACCCAAGTGTCCCCCACGTCACAATGTTACAGCTCGCTAGCCACATTTGGAAATTTTGTTCTAGCCTCCAATAAATCCTACTGAGAGCAGGTGTAAGATGTTCTAGCACTAACAAAGGCGATGCAGAGTCTGGGGCACAGAGCACAGGAGGAGGAAGGCAATCCCATTCACTCCAGGTGTGTGTTGTGTGTTCAGACTCAGGTGAAACTCCAAAGAGGAGGTGGTAAAGAATGGAGCACTGGGTCCAAATGAGATGCCTGAAGATGACAGATACAGATCATTGCTCCCTGGGAAGATGAATGGCAGCCGGGGGTGCAGATGAGGCTAAGGGGCTGGGAAAGGAGAAGGACATGGGGTAAGGTTTCCAGAGAGGGAGGCTGGGACAGAGTGGCTTTCAAAGTCAGGACATAGAGCTGATGGAAAGATGAAAAAGGGTTCAGAGCAGGCAGTGGGTTGAGCCAGAAGCAGCACAGGCATGAGCACAACCAAGCTGCCAAGAGCTATGAAACAGCAGACAGGCAGAGAGCCTGGGAGTTGCTGGAGCTCGGTGGCAGCTCTTCCCGAGAACTGCAACCACAAGAAATGCTTCTTTCCATAACTCAGAGTAATACCAACTAGAGCATTAAAAGGTTTTAACACAGGAAGCAGCGGTGGACTGAGCAGGGCTCCTTGCACAGTGAGTCCAGGCTCCTGCAGGACTCACCCCCGTAATCCCTTTCACACCCTGAGGATGCCCCTTTGAAAAGCCAGCTCTGGTTTTTTTTTCCTGACTGCTGCTACCGAGCCATTGTCCCAGAATTGCCCTGACCAGACAGGAGGAAGCTTCCAGCATCCTAAATTAATTCGTGACAAATCTAGCCCCCTATGTTCTCCTGCTAGCATTATCCTCAGCTGAAACAGGTCTTCCGCACCCACTTGGGCTTTTTCCCCTTGATGTGCTCATAGGAAACAAACTAATCCCTTCTCAGCTTTTGTTTTTCTTGGCTAAGGAGGTCAAGCTGAAGTTTAAATCTATTTGTTAGCTAAGACTTCGTAGCAGTTCCCATTAGTTTTTAAATAGAGCTAAAATGGTGTGATAGTGGCCACTGTTTTTTCCTGCTACAGGCACAAAACTAGAAATATAGACACCAGGTGAATGGAATACATAAAGAATGGTTAACGCAGCAACCCAAAGCTCACTTCTACTGCTTACCTTGTGCAACCAGGTAGGATGGTTGAACAGAAGCCAAAGTTAGCCCTCTTGAAATGGAGGGAAGCCTGCAAGACAGAAATGCCTGGCAAATGTAAAATACCTGCATTCAGAGGAAGCTATTTACATTCCTTTTAAGTCTGCTTTGCAATTAAAAACTTCTAATGCTTTTGAAACGCAGCGTTATCATTGAACACCGGGTGTCTTAGACACAGAGACAGACAAATCGACAGCAGGATGCTCTACAGGGCGGTCACAGCAGTGCAGTCTCAGAGTGGAAAATGAGAAGATGTCCAAAGGACATACACTGGAGCAAGAAAGTTTGGAAAGTAAGCAGAGATGCACAGACACCAGTGATGTACAATGTCCAGAGGTGGCTGGAAGGTGATGCTATCGCCCCATTAGTGAAGTCGAGAGACACAAGAAAACCCATGAAGGGCTAGACTCCCATTAGCTTGCAGAGGCCAAATGCTGACCTCTTTTATTCCAAACTTACCTGGGTGCAATAACAGTTCCAGATGAGCAGCAGGCAGTTAAGGGCAGGCACAGCCATGAGTATGTAACTTGGAGCAGGGCTGTGCTTCGCAAAGCAGCAGAGCTGTCTCGGCTCCACTGCTGTAACATAGATGAAAATGTGCCATTAAACATGTTACTCCATTCAGCACTGCCATATATAAAAATGTTTTTCCAAGGTACAATTCACTACAGAAAGAGTTGAGTACATTTCTCTGTCGCAGCAAGAAAAAAAAAATACGGGTAGTTAGGTTTAAAGGAGAAGAAAGCATGCACCCTGCTTTCTGACCCTGGGTTTTGTTTATTGTTTGGATCCTACACCATATTTTTCTCATTTTCTTCTTCAATTATTTATTAAGGAAAAAAAGAGATGGAGAAGGGTTCTCTGTTCTTGTTTGTGCCACCGCTCATGGCTGCTGCTGTGGGAATACTGCTAACAGCAGCTACTAGTGTTTTATTAAAAATAATAAAGTATATAGTTATCATAAAATAGCAATGTGATCAAAAGGATTATTCTGTTATGCCCTTGTCTGAGTTTTAACTGTAAATTAGAGCTCAGATAAAAACAATCTACTGTAGAGCATATAAAGTTTGGAAAAGCTGATATATTTCTACATAAGCTGTTCAGTTAATCTTATATATATATTACAGAATACCGCCCTCCCTGAAACTAGGAATCTCACATATATTTTTTATACTGAACCTTTTATTCTGTATTTTATAGACGCACAGGGGGCCGATCGGCTTAACTCTATTGACTTTCATAGTGCTGCTCTGGATCCGGCCCCGATCCCAAGGCAATGAAAAACCTCCCCGCCTGCTAGCAGCCCTCTTGAACAGGAATGCTGCTCCATCTGCTGGGCTCCCGCACAAGGGACGGCTGAGGGCTGAAGCCATAATATTCAGCGTGAGCGATAAATTCGAGGCATATTGACACCTGGCACTAGGGCATTGTATCTGTCAAGTCAGCCAAAGTCAAAGGCAAGGAGTGCATGTTGTGTGCCTTCCTAAAACACGCACTGTCCTTCTGGCAAGCATTGGGGTGCAAACCACAGCTTCACAAATAGAAGCGACTGCACACATAAATATCCCTTACACACATTATCATTCATGACTCCTACCTGATGCTCTGTGCAAGTGTGCACACCTATGCTGATGCTCCCGAGGTACAATAACGCATTACAGGTTCCCCCACTTGCTGAAAATCACAACCCCTCTGCAACAACCCATTTTCCAACTCTCCCCTTTGGTTAAAGCATAGCTGCTTGTTTGCAGATAAATCTTTTTCTTATTTTCAGCCCACAGCACCAATAGTTCTCAGCTATTACTAGTGACTTTCTTCCACTAACTGCTCTCTTTTCTAGCTTCTCATATATATACACAGTAGATTGCATAGTCAAAACCTGAGGCACAGCCAAGCACATCTTCGAGTGCTTGGTCTTTCCAACGCAGGCCGGTAGTATCTCTCCCTGCCCCCTACATACTTACACTCCTTTAAAAACAAGTGTGAGTTAGATGAGTAAAATAGTGTCTTTCTCCAGCAATGTAACATGGCTTTGCATTGAAACAGTCTGTTTAAAATCCCTTATTTTAAAAAAAGTCCTTGTCTTGACGATTATTATTCAAAGCATATTCAATGATTCAAGTAAAAAAAAAAAAAAAAAAAATTAAAAATTTGCATTTAACTTCTCTTTTCATTATGTTTTATACTCTTCCTGCATCTCTAAGAGCTCAGCCAGTGCAAAACATAGGAACTTACTTCCTGGCTTTGTTTTCACTTTTTAACATATCATCACCTTATAGTCAATTCACTTCAGGGTCCTTTTTCATTAACATAAAGCGGTAACATCTGGATTGCAAATCCTGCAGGGCAATGTTCATTTATGTAAAAAATGTTCCTGATGAAAATAAAGAAACAAAAGAAATTTATTTATGGAGGTGTTTTTATTAACCCAGCAGCTAGCAGAGGTTGAGAACAATATTTAAATGGAGGGGCAGTATGACCTGGTGACCTACCTGTAACACTCATGAATGGTTTTAAACCCAGAAGTTTGGGATATTAATATTGCCAGAGAAATTGTTGGGGAGAACCTCTTGCAGCTGGAAGCATTTGCAGAAGCCTCTGCTGCTCACCTTCAGCCAGCTCAGGCTGCAGGCAAGCAATGTGAGCACTGCCCATCACACCACCGCAGAAACAGAGATTATCTGGGAGCTCACTGATCCACAGGAGCAGAATAACAGGTGGCAAGCGAAAGGAGCTCAGAGATGATGAAGTGAACTGGTTTTATGTATCCAAGATGCATAGTAAAGCAGCAGTCTTAATACTTATCCCCTAGCATTAAGCATTATATTGATGGAGTGACTTTTTGGTCAGAAGCCATCTGCTGTTTCTGTGGGTAAGAGTCTAAAAGAATTTGCAAAGCTGGCTATCAAAATGGGAAAAGTTTCATTTGGCTGTGGGTGTTTTCATGAGGCACCAGACCAGCAACAACAGGGAGATGCAAAATAAATCAATTTCTGAAACAAATCAGAGCGCAAGAGGCATCCTGCTGCTGAGGCCCCAGGGTGACAGAAAGGGACATTTGCTCATGTTAGCTGCCCTTCGAGGTGCAGAAGGCAAAGGTCTGGTCTTTCTGGGAGAACTGGGAAAACTCCTGGCGTTTCCAGCTCTGAGATGGGCAGGGATTAGGTTGCTGGGTTTATAGATTTCAAATCTGGTAAGGAGAGAGGGGGAAAGGAGAGACAGCAAGTCAAGGACAGCTTGGAGGGGAAGCAAAGATGGTGCAGGGCAGGAAAGAAAGGCAGCAGGAAAGGCAGGGGACTGGGGTTATGAAGCACTGCCAGGGACTGCAGCAGGAGCAGCATGAAGCCAACCAAACAGTGGCTGCCAACCCACACTGGCATCTGAGGAGCGAGGTGCTGTGGGCCAAGGCACCCCAAGGACCCTTGAACGCAGCTGCATCCTGCAGCAGCGTGGCAGCAGGAGGAGTGGCAGGATCTTGCACACGTCCTCTGGGGCTGGACTGCAACTACAGCCTCTGTGTCTTCAGGGTAGGTCAGGAAGACTAGGGTATGGAAAGCGAGTGATGTGCTTTCCTCTGAACAAGGTCAAAATTAACATACATCACTCCCTCAACTACCTCCATGTGCCCCCAAGTCTGCTGGTCTCAAGTTTTGGAGCAGTGAACACGCCATGTGACAGCTCTCTGTGCTCCTGACCATGCTGCGGTAGCTGGGACATCGTGGGTATCCCCCATGTGTCACACAGCCTGCTTTAAATGCCACAGGAAGTGCTCAGCCATGGAAGGACACACTCAGGATGAAGGTATACCCCAGAGCAATCACCCTAACCAGATGCCAAGGGCATTCGCTCCTCTCTACGCACTCATGCCCACCCATGCAGTTGCCCCAAGCAGAAGAAACAGCAGCCTTTAAAGGTGAAACGGAGTCTCACAGGGACGGTGTTACATAGCCCCAGAGCTGACAGCATAAGATAAGAGCCCAAGTCACAGGTAGGAAGATGGGCAGCCTTTCAAATTTTCAAGAAGGTCAAGGCAGGGGTGAAGGAAGGGTGAAAGACAGGCCAGCCTGGCAGGAGCAGCCAGGACTGCTCCTCTGCTGTTGCTCCCCTGGCACAAAGCAGCCAAATCCCTTCAGTTGTCAAATATGCACTATGCTATTGTTAATGATGCTATTACTTACCATATGTTTAGCAGTATGGCTGGATTTATTCAGCTTATTCAAATGCAGGATTGAACATTTTGTTGTAGCACGCGGCCTCAGGCTCGGGGGTTTGAGCTGTGGAAGAAAGCAAAAGCTATTGCAGAGGAGGAAAAATGTTAGTTACTTAACAAGGTCAATAGCATAAATTCTTATTTTGCTTACTTCAGAGAACATAGAGAAGCCAGCGTTTACACCCTGTTTCTGTTAATTACTTTCAGAGTAGGCTGTAAAATCATTTGCTCTCCTACCTAAAATTATACTTTATGCTGCTAAAAAGAGCTTCCATCCATTTCACCCAAGAATGGCTATACTCTGCAGAGAGATAAACTGATTCTTTCATATCATCATAGATGGGGTCAAGCTATAATATTCAGAGCCACTGCTTGCAGGACCTGTAACATTGGTTCAGCCACTTGAAAAAGTAAAGGTTATTTGTAAAATTTAGATTCAGGTTCAGCTTTCAAACTTGTCCAAAGATTTGGGTTATCCAGCAAGAAGAGCTTGTTAAGAGCTGGCTTGCCTTGGTTTATCTCTTAACCACAGGTGCTCAAAACCTGTAGCTCCCATCAATTTCATATAAACTTGTGTTCTGCGTGTTCAAAAAGCAAGGCTTGGTAATTGCTGAAAGTAGCACAATGTTCCAGAAAGCTCATAAATAAAGTCTCACTAAAAATCATATTTGCTTGGAAGAGAAATAAGCCCAAGAATTGCCTCGTTTCCCTTTGCCTTGCTGCTGTGAAACAGATGTTAATGCCACATATCTAACACATATGATATCCTCACTGGATTCTTATCCAGTACAACCAGTTTAATTCCCAAGATCTTCCTATTACCAGAACTTGTTCTGGTAACCAGGTACTCCCAGCTTAGAATATCCTGCAGATGTGGCTGCTTTTACAGAATAATGCAGCACACTGACCTCTTTTACCCCTGCCAGTGTCATATTCCGGCTCTTCTTTGATGTATACAAGCACAGCTCTAAATCCATCACCAGCCCAAATTCCTATTTTTATTCTGGCAGGCTGGCTGATAACACTTGACAGAAAGGAAACATCTTCCAAAATTACCTTAAAAATACTATTTTATAGGGAATCCTTAATAAAACCAGAAAAACACAGAGCTTGTACAAAAAGCAAATGATGCCAGCTGATTTGCAGTTTGACTGGATCATGTAGTGAAAAGCAAACAGAAAAATCGCAGAATGGTAACTGTAAGCATATTGTTTTCCAAAGCAGAAAGAAACCTTGCAAGACCTCTCCAGCAGTTTAACATCAAATATCCTTCCAGATATTAACTCATTTCAGAATAAACCATACTAGTTCAATGCCCATGAACTATGCCTTTACTGCCCATGGTTTCCAAGGAACAGACATGGCAGTAATTAGTGGGGCATGAAAATCAATTCTGATGACTCAAAAGACAATCTGTGATTGTGGAAGTGACAGTGTCTGGAATAACAAAGAATACACTTTGCATTCAGAACAAGACAAACTCTTCCTTTGGCCACAACCACACTTATGCGACACCATCATTTAGAAGCAAACAAGAAGTAGCTCCAAACCCAGCCACTACACAGAACTACCAGGTGAAACACCATTCCTGAAGAAGACAAAATGCATGCTGAAATCAGTGCTGCAACACCAGCTCCTTGCCTGGCTTTCATGAAGCTACCAGAGCTCTGCCTTTGCATCTGAGACAGTTGCAAATAGCACCTTCCTGGCCATGTCTGACGTGGTACACTTGGAGCACACTATCATTCTACATGAACAAGGACATGAAGATATGGCCCTCGAGCCCAGTAATCCTCTGCTTGCTTCTGCTAAAAGGGTGTAACAGGTCCATACTTACCTACCAGTTCATTGACAATACAGGGAACCGAATACTCACCTCATACAGAGTACCAATCCAAACCAATTCCAGTTACAGGCTTGGGAACATGACGTCCCAACGCACACTAGATGACAGGGGAGTATTTCATACATCATTTTAGTGGATCTTCAAAACAGAAAGCCCATCAACTTCTTCGAGACTAAAAGGTACTTTGGTAGAGAAGAGTAGCCATCAAGCAAATTTGCAACAAAAAGTGTGAACAAAACCAGCAAGTTTCTTCTGCAAACATCATCATGTGCTCTACGTAGACAGCACTGTAATTTACCCAAAGCATCACTAGCCCAGCTGAGAGGCTCCTATTTCACACAAGCACACTGCACAGGCAACCCTGAGAGGCACCCAATCAATGGATAAATACAAGGACTGTTCTTGCAGTACCAGATCTTGGTTAAAGGAGAAAATGTGTCTTTTTCAGAGTGGCTGCAAGGCTGAGGTGCTTTGTAGCGTATACAAAACACTCAGTAAGTAACTAGATGTCCTTACCGCTATGAGCCAATACAGCACAATAATTTGCGAACAACAGCTCATCGGTAGCTGCCTTCATTACTTTTACCTTAGCACACAATGCTGCAGATGTAGGGCTGCCAGCATGATACCAAACAGAGAAGTAAATCCTCAACCCATTTGTAATTCTATTCGTAACAGCAAAACATCCTCAAGGGGACCATGAAGGGAGCTGGCAGCTTGTTTCAGTGCCCCAGTGCTGCTGGCACACCGCTCCTCAGCCAGGCAGGACCAGCACCCGTTGTGCAGACTGGCCTCTGACCGTGTTGCTTCCCTGCGCTGCTCCAAGCACGGCCCCGTTTCCATTCCAGCTGGGGTGTAAAAGATTAATGGCATAAAGAAATTTCAGGCATAAAGGTATCAGAGTAAGCAGAGAAATAGAAAACTACCGGTTATATAGAACAGGGAGAGAACAATGCTACATGTAAAAAGAAATTTGAATAACACGTTTCCTTTGGGTCAAGATCTAGGGCCTGGCTTAGTGAGGTAAACGGCACAAGGAAAGAACAGTAACAGCTGCAAAAGCATCTGGGACTGGAAAAAAAAAAAAAAAAAGAAAGAAAAGGGAAAAAAAAGAAACATTTCAGACCTTAAAGTAGAAACTTAATAGTAGCAGGCTGTTCTTTAGGAAAAATACTGCTTTGATCTGTCATAGCTCTGCCTATGGGAGTGCTATCCCAAGCATTTCAAAGAAACCTCTTATCATCGTGTACCTGCCTCAGAGAAATCATACCACTGAAGGAACAAAAAGGTTGATTGTTATTTTAATTGAATTTGTTTTCCATTTATTTTCAAGCTGTCTGGGGGAAACCTTTTACATGTGCATTGTTTGATTTGTTTTTAACTTTGGTTCCATTATCCTAATAATGAAGCTTATAAGGCATTTTAAGAAGCCTGTTTGTCAAAAGTTACTCACATTGATCAGATCAATACCTACGAAAGTGCCTGAAAGCAGGAAATAAATATGGATTAAAAAAAGCCAGCATTATTTTACAGAACTTGGGTTTTGTTGTGACCTCAGATGCTCAGCATGAATCGCTGACTTGATCTCTGCCAACATACACATCCATGAGCTAATGTGCCAGGGGATTATTTTCCAGCATCCTTTAATGCAGGCTACCTGCATGTGGTCTCTTTTTCAAAGGTGCTGAACACTTCCAGCTCATACTGCTCCCTGCGTTAAGCTCTGGGACAAACCAGGACAGAACAACTCCTTGAATAAGATTAACAGCAAAGCCAGGATTTGTGCTACAATAGGTTAATTAGTTTTCTAGGTAGTTAGCTAATAGTTCTTTTCAATTTTATAACAAACCAGAGGTGTATGAGCTGCGAAGCTGCAGGCAAGGCCACGCTGCATGTGGAAAGGGCTATTGAGCAGCTATGCTCTTCTTCTGCAGACTGCCACCAACTCCAGCAGGCTTTGGGACGAGGCCCTGAACGGCAACAGCTCTTCCTCCCACACAAGCCACTTATGCTGCCCTGAAAGCACAAAAGGATCCTATAATCCTCTGCGTAGGCCAGAGGCATCCTCCCCCACTGCCCTTCACACTCAGACCTGGGGAGCTGCACCCTACCCTACAGGACCTTTTTGCAAAGCTATTTCTTCTGCAAGGCCAGTTGGTACAGCAGTGTGAAGGGCAAGGTACCGGGGAGCCACCAGGACAGGGGACGGCTGGCTGGGATGGCTGCGTGCCATGGCACATCACCGCTCTCTGCCCAGGGGCAGCTGCCAGCCTGCAGCAGCCCTGTGAGCTTCTCGCCTCCTGCTTCTCCACATCCACTTCTTTCAGGTCCACACACAGGTTCTTTACTACATGCCTCCCTCCCACTCTTTGAATATATCAAATTAGACAAAACATCCTATCACACAAGAAATTTGAGTGGGTTTTTTGTTTCTTTAAAGTGTGCTTCTGTGTTAAGACAAAAAGTTTTAAAGTTGATCCTTCTACTGCTGAGCTTTCTTCTCCAACACTTTCTTCTTAACACTTGGAACTAGTTTTCACTAATAATAAAAAAGTCTCAGCTAATCTTCTAATGATCATTTTCTTTAGCACAGTTTTAGCTCAGTTAATAGCTGAGTTTGCCTGTGTTGCCTAATGCAACAGCAGTGGCTTACACCCAGCTCTTACATCCACTTATTGCATTTATGAATGAAATTCATTATATCTTTTCCATGATAGTAAAACAGCTAGGTGGCATTAGACCGACAGGCCTCATTTTATGCTATTATTTCAGTGGAAATTATTAATTTTTCTGAATATGAAATCTCTTGAAAAGCAGAAATGAAAGGACCAAATTGACTTTTAATGAGTTGTTTCTGTCACTCCCTTCCCTCTAGCCCCAAAAAGGAAACAAACTGTCAACACCATTACTTTCTAAAATGCCATTTTGAAATTAAATATTGAGCTCAGTTTTTAAAAGACAGGACAGTTTTAAAAATTACAGAGCAGAGAACTAAACTAAGTACTTTTTCAGAGTACAGAGTATTTCTTTTTGGCCACTAAACTATGACTGCTCGTTCTACCCAGCCAATTTTTCACGTTTACTACTGCTCCAAAATATCTACAATTTACTCAGCTCTATCTTCACCTAAGTGGCAAACCAGAAGTTTTAACAATCTGAAGAGGAATCTATTTAACATAAGGTCCTTAAGGAAGGACCTGCCATGTTTGTTCAGCACAAAATTCAAACCTTAGTTCTCTGCGAGACCATATTGCAACATGTGTAACGAGAATGCCTTACGGCCGCGGGATTCATTAGATAGCCCGTACAGGTAGGCATAAAGACAGAAATGTTAATGTAGGTGCCCTGGGCCAAATTTAAACCCAGGGAATGACACAAAGAAAGTTCATTTGAAGATGCGGGGAATCTCTCAAAGCTGCAACAGCGTTGCTGTAAAGTCGTGCCAAGGAGTGACTGCAGTTCGTGTTCTGCATCCAGCGGGACGGGTGAAAGCTGCAGCTGCCTACCTGTGCCCCAGGGCAGGTCTCACCACGTGTCTGCCCCTGGGCACCGTACATGAAAAACAGCTCCAGCCTCTTTTGTTACAGGTTTTTCATGTCTCCTCGTGAAAGCACTAAAGCTGAGGAGTGTTATTACTGTGTCCTCAGATTACACCACCCCTACCTGTATCAAGGAGCACTTTACTGTTCAGGCAGTCCCACTGAGATAGATAAAAGCCTCAAGAAGTATTAGATATGCAGGAGGGAGCAGCCTAGCCCAAAGCAAACACCACTGTCATACGTGAGTCTTTTGAACAGGGAACCTCTATTGCTAGACCTGAGAGAGTAACTCCATTAGCCAGCATCAGCTCTGGCCTTTATCAGCCTGCTGCCAGCAAGGCAAATCTCTGCCACGGCGTATCGGTGTGCTTGGTGCCAGCACCAAACAGGATGGATCCCTGCCATCCTCACACAGCTCTGGGGGAGCAGAGAGGTGCACCACAGCTGTGCAGGGACCCGCTGTTCTCCCCCCCCCNTAGACCTCAGACTGAAGGCCTGGCTATTGATAGCCACGGGCTCTGGCAGTTAGTCCACTGGCTGGTGTCTGCTCCTCCAGCCGTAAAACCTTCATGACTCCTCTCCTCGATCACTTTCAGTAGCCAACAAAGGAGGTAGGGCATGTGGTTCTGGCCAACCTGGGTGGGCACTACCATCAGCCTAGTCCCGCAGCATCCACACAGGGCATGGCCACGGTCACAGTCCCCTGCTTGGGGCCAGGAGCAGCACACCTGCATGCCAGCCTCCCCGCTGTCCTCACGTACTGCTGATTTAGATGCCACCACCATTGCCCTCCTACTTCTGCTTTAATTTCTGTTCCCTGCCGTTCACAGTAGTGAACAATGATGCATTACAATTTTCAGGTGCCGAAGGCTCAGAGAGCTTTCCTAGATATAATCAGCAGAAAAGAAGATTTTTGCATTGAAAGCCAGTGCCAACATCCCTGCAGTGATAACCATCGCTGCATAATTAAAATGAACATTTCATAAAATGTCATCTCCAAGCAGCATATTTTAGATTAAAAAAAAAAATAAAAAACATTTCCAAGATCAAAAGAAGAGAATTATAATTGGGAAAGGGCGGAGGTAGGGGAGGACAGTGTGACAGCCCCAAGAAGTATTACTATTATTATGAGGCAAAGTTTGCTAAAATGCCAACTGCTCGCCCACAGTAAAAGGAAGCACCAGTTTACTTGTTAATCGCCTTAATTAATTAACTGGCATTGTCCTGGATTTCCTGAAGCTGGGTTTACTGTGGGAATCAATTTTAAAAGAGCTTCCAGAAAGAAAATTTAAATTTCTGCTTAAAGACTTTACAGATTAGTAAACAAGAGCCTGCTTCCAAACCATTTGGACAAAACCACAGCTGTGATTTATGGAGACATAGTCTTTTTTCCCATAGAGTCTGTCATGATCAGCTATATTGACCTACTGTGCAGTGCAAACTTCCCTGAATTAATCCCTCTTTGAACTACAGCAGCTCTGTTAGAAAAGCACCCCATCCTGCTCATAAAATTGGCAGCAAAGCAGAAGCCAGCATCACCATGGTGTGCTGTACCAGGGGCTGGCTCCCACTGAAACCCCTGCTTCTTTCCACCACTGATTTGTGCAGTTCCATACTCCACTCACCGCTGGCCTTTTCTTCTGCTAGGATGGAGGGCAATTTGGCAAGCCCCTGCTCCCTGTACAAGCACTTACAGATGGTGACTGAGTTTTCATTACCAGGGCTGTGAACTTCCAGACTTTCTCAATTAAGTGGGTATGAAACAGGCCCTGAGCTTTCTCATGGTCCTCTAAGGCTAGTCCAGTTCTTAGCATGCTTCTCAAGCTCAGGACATAGTTGCACCCAGTACCAGATACTAGGGCAGCAGCATCTGCCCGAGAGTCATGTTAACCTATACAATTATCTGCTCTGTAACTTCTGACCACAACATCACATTAGACTTTCTCCCATCCCACAGATCATCCAACCTTTGCTCCAAGTCTTACTTTAATTGCTGTTTCCAGGGTTAGCGATTCCCACTCTGTAAACTTGACTACTGACCTCTGGCTGCAGTAATGCAGATCTTAAAGTTACTTGTTACACAAAATGGTAACTATGAAAGCACACACACAAAAGTTTTCATATCTTGAACTTAAGTGTTCTCTTCCTGTGTTCATCAGGGCCCTTTCTTTCCTGGAGCTCTGCAGAAGACTTAGGTGTGGGATGGTACACACCTTACTGCAGACTCGACCAATTGAGGTCTGGCACACAAAACGTCCTTTGTGATCAATGGGGAGAAATGGAGGCTTCTAGGGTTCATTTGACATCTATTTGTGGACAACGAATGACACCTGTAAAGTACCAGTTTCCTTCCATTGACTGTACTAGAAGCTGCATATGTCCAAACTAAGATTAACACAGCTACATAAGGTTAGGTGAATCTCACCTTTTGAGTCTAAACAAGACACTGCAGATAAATATAATAAATCATACATAATATGCTAAAGTGGTCCAGTAGTAAAACACCCATCACATAAATATCGAAGTGCATAATTCTTTAAATAATGGATTTTAAGTGCTAATTTTGATGTTGATTCTGCTCTCGTGTGCGTAACGAGACAAGAGGGAGTAAGGGGCTCTTCCAACTCAGTCCTTGTAAAGAATAGCTGGGTAGAATCATCCCCTTCCAAAAAGAGGCACACAGAGATGGTTGTTCCCTTCTCCAACATGGTCAGCACCAAAAAATGGGGGCAGAGAACCTATGCCTCTCACCTGTATATTAATATCGCAGTCACTTTCTGCCTAGCAGGGGCAGAAGATCCCAGCCTAGCAACGTATTTCTTCCCTTTCTATTTCATGGAATAGCTTATTTGGCAATGGCAAAATTTTCCTTGAGAAAACTATATTCCATGGAACAAGGGCTCAACAAATCCTCAAAAATTCTCAAAGAGAAATCTGAATGGAAAGCACACATAGGCATTTTTTCATCAGCTTTTTCTAATGTGCAAATACAACAGTTCCCCACTCGTCCTGGCAGGAGCAGAAGAGCAGTTAGTGAAGCAATGCTGATCTCCCCAAGTCAGAGAACTTCTCAGAAAAATCAAATGAAAAACTGTGCTGCAGCCTGCCTGCCATGCTCACAGCTTACACCAGGTAACTAGTTTCTTACCCTGCCAGGCGTGCTAGAAAAGCTGCAAGGAAACTGGCAAGAGCTGCTGTGGGGAAGAGGGAGATTTTGCAGAAACCCCTGCACATCTCAGCTGCTGAATACAAATTTCCATGTAGGATTGACAGCGAGATAGTCCTCCGTGCACTGGTGCCAGGTTTGGTGTGAAATGGGTCCTCTGGCACTGAATAGGGGCATTTACATAAGGAAGGAAAATATTGGACGACAGAACAGAAACTCCATCAACTGCAGAGAAATTTGGTGACACCTGAGGAGAGACAAAAAGACACAGTGTGGAGGGAGTGCAGAACAGAGGAAGAGAAGGGAAGAATGTGGCCTCTAGAGGGATGACCTATCTTTTAAATTGGTGTGTCATCCCATTGCTCCACTCACCTTAGAAAGGACTCCTTTTCTAAGAGGACAGCTCTTTTCTACTTGTCTAACTGAAATCCTCTCAAGGAACCTCTCTAAGCTGGAGTTGGTCTCAGCACAGTGGGAAGAACCAGGAACACATCAATAAGGATGGAGGGCAAAGGATCTGTGTGCTGCCAGGGGCTGTGCAGGCACTAGCAGTAGGACAAGGCTGTGCAACACTGCAGTTTGGTGTCTTTGGCCCATCTGGAGCTGCAACAGTCCTGGCACAGCTGGACAGGCTTCAATTTGCACCCACCCACACTCACAGCAGCAAATCTGGGCACACTGTAGCTTATCTACAACAGGCACTTCTCTGAATGTCCAGCCATTGGTTATTTCCAGGAGAAGACCCATTAACTTTTTGCAAGATTTGACTGAAGCTGTGCAGTGAAGCCTGTATTACAGAGGACATTCGGTAATCCCTAGCACTAGCAATTGAGTCCTTGTCTCTCAACCAGATGACTGATGGGAGGCCAGGAAAGGACCTTAAGAGGCAGAAGGGAGAGTAGCATAAGGGGGACTGGCAGATATAGGTAAACACTGGGGTCCCAGGCAGAAATATCAAAGAAGCCCACACTCGGAGTGCACTTAGGAAGGACGAGTCTGCATAGATTGAAACAGGAAAGTTCATTATTCTTCTAATGTGGGAAATCAAGTTGCAATAATGGGTGCTGGGTAACCTGTCCTCACAGTCAGGGTGTGACCACACACCATGAGCAGCTCCCACCCTCTCTCCCCTCTGAGACTGGTCCATCTTTCACAGGGACAGGAAAGGTGTTCAAAGTCTGCCTTCACCATTGAAAGCTCTTCTACTCATTACCGAGCCATCAGACCAGATGATACCTGAATAATCCTGCACAGCAGGGGAAATTGCTGCTGGACAACAACCCTCCAGCATTATAGTGCTTTGCCTAACTTAGTCTCCAACAATATGAAGTTTCACTTGACAGTTTGGTCTTCCCTCTGCAAAAATACTCTAGTACAGACACAGAGGCATGGATAAACCATGTGCTGGCCCATTGCCCAGCTTAGTGCTTGGTTTGGCTTCAGCAGTTCAGCTGATATGCACATCTTTCTTTGATTTCCTTTCTCCAGTCTTCCATTTCCCTAGTGTCCCTTCTCCCCCTGCCCCATCACTTTCCATCACCACTCAGCCCACTGCACACTCTCCACTCACAGGCAGGGCTGCATGTGATGCCCTATTCAGGTCACACAGAGCCCTGTTCAGGCTGCGTTGTGCCTTACTGTGCAAGTTATTGCACCAGAAAAAAAAATTTAAAAAAAAAAAATCAATAGGGCTATTGAGTAAGATACACTAGACCTGACTGGAAAGGGCCAAACAGCCCAAAGAAGAAAGTGGGAGATGATGTAGTCATGTCACATCCAGCTTTTTTACATAGCCGTGTACTGCCTCCTGTAGCAGTGACCCAGCCCATTAGATGCACTCAGCCTCTCTTGCACCTTTTTAGCCACCAGTCATGGATAATCTGTGCCATTAATCCTGCCTGTCACTAAAGCTACAGCATACCTGCGCACTGCAATACTGTACAACAGCCGAATATACTGCATAAGAGCAAGAATCTTCTTAATGGACTTCCGCAGTGAGAGTGGTAAATGGGGGTGTTCCCAGCTACATATATCCTAGTGAGAGGTAATGAACAGCACTCCCATAGCATTTTGCTAATAACCTCAAATAGAGTGAAGAGTTCAGGGGAGGGGTGATTTTTCTTTTTTTTTGGTAAAAGTTTGATGAGCTTTCAGAATCCAATATTTCAGAGCTTGCTCGTTGCTAATTAAGGGTTAGTATACTAAATTAGCAGTAAATTAACATTCATTTCTCTGCTAGTACACTAGAGCTGCAGGAAATTACCCAAATTATTCAGGTAGTGACATTCATCACTGGGTGGAATGACTGTAGCTTAAACAAGATTTAGTGCTACTCTGTAGCTAATATTCACAGCTGCAGTAGCAGAGGCAGGCTCCCTCATTGACAGTAATTTTGACAGCATAAGTGCCAAGATAGGGTAAAATGTTCATCTGAGCTGTTGATTATTGAGGCAACAGGACAAGATGGGCCATGCATTGCTGAGAGATTACTGCATGCTTGGGGTGCAAATGGGGAGGCACCTGGCTGATGGCTGCAAGTGACCAAAGGCTGCTGTAAAAGGAAAATATGACCCCAAAAATATCTCTGTGCAGTTGCTGGGGATAATTGATGCTGGTGCAGCATTACTTCTAACCAGTTGTAAAGCTCCATCTGTAGCTGCAGCTCTGTAGACATTTCATAATTATGTTTAATATTGCAATCCCCTATTTCTAGGGAGGATTTGAGGATCTCTGCACATTTGTCTACGTGATGAGCATTTTATCTAGGGCTTAGGAGCTTACCTTCTTCCTTAGGGGAATAGATGGTTTATGGAAGTTGCTGGCTGCCTTCAGAGCCCTCCCCCACCTCCTTTTAGGTCAAACCCAACTCAACCATAGCAGCCTGAAGAATCTACCACCAGACAAGCTTTTGATGCTCTAGGAAAGAGGTAGTGGGCACCTTGCTGCAGCCATATGCCCACATCCAAGAAGAGACCTTTCCTGATTCATCCATCTTCAATGAAAAGGGTACATTTGAAATGCTGCAGCCTGGAGCTTACTGTGTTCCTAGGCCAGGTGGTACCCAGTTGCTTTGGCACTGGAGAAGATATGTACCACCATTATCCACCCTACCCTATTGCAAACAAAGTCCTGCTTCTTTCACCAGCTATCAATTTGTTGCACATTCCTGGCAAGAACCTCAAGCTGATACACAACATTTATGAAGAATGTAAAATTCGCACATTTGCACTTTCCTAGGCACTCTGCGCTTTTGAGCAGGCTGCAAGAAAGGTGTGTAGGGAGGGAAGGTCCCTGAGGGAAGAACAAGGACCATCCATGCCCTAGTGCAAATCAACTAGAGGGAGGGACTCAAAGAACCTGCGTGAGGAGGAAGGTGGCAAAGGGGGAGACGGACACTCTGACAACAAAGCACTGCAGCTTTCTCATTCACTAAAACTGTGTGTCAAGAACCAAAAGCCCTTAACACTTGAGGAGAAACTCTTCAGGGTACCATTTTACCCTTGACTATTAAGAACACAGTCACTTTGTAAAACGCATATGCCTGAATGGACACAGTTGTATAGACAACAGGACATATCTCATTTGATCACAAAGAAGTCCATGTCCTGTCTGAAGCCTTGTGCAGAATGGCAGCAGGGGTCTTTACACCTATTTTTAAGTTTTCCAGCACTCAGACTGGGGGAATGAGCTGTCCCCCCCTGCAAACAAAGTCCCAGACTAAAGCAGGCATGTTTTTAAGCTCATGGATGGATATTTCAGATGCCACCGCTATTAATTTCCACTCTTCTGGCTCTGTTCCTTATCTGCTGCGGGCAATCACAGTGGGATCAAGAATGAGTCTCAAAACAGGAGGAACAGACAGTTGTCTAGTTGTGCTTTTTACATTCTCTCACAAGCAGCCCAAAGCAGGGATGATAATGCATATCTTAATTAACTAAGGCCCTCCACAAACTGCCTGGGGCAGGTTTTTATAGATACTGGCTTCTGGCTGGACAACTGGCAAGCAGACATTTACTGCCTGGAAACAAAGGCATTGCAAAAAGCCAGTAAGTTAAATCAATGTTCTATTAATTCATTTTTAAAGTCTCACAGGAACATAGTACTCTTTGTCCAAAAATGTTCCAGAGCTTTAACAGCTGCACTGCTAGCACAGGAAGCAGAAGAACAGGCTTCTCAGATGTCGATGCGTGCAGGGACATCGCTCTCTCCAGTTTAAAATGCACCAGGCTTCGTACAAAGCTAGTACCAGCCCACTTTGTCACCCAGCTCACCCTTAAGATGAAGAATCACCAGGTTGCTGTGCTGGGAAGAGCTACTAGCATGAAAGCAGCAAATCTTTGGTTTGTGGGGCAGGAGGAACCCCCCAAAACCCCCCACAGTTTGTGTCTCTCCCCTCCTTATCCTTCATGGCACAGGGTCCCCACATACGTGCCTTGATGCTGAGCAGTGGCAAAAAGAACAAATCCCCTGTCACCACTTTGCAGCCACTCCTGGAGGGGAATAAGAGAAGAATCTACCTACTTGCTCCTTTGTGACCTGCAATGAAGAACGAATTTTGTACAGTGCTCTCAGGAGGAGCTGCCGTTGTCTCCTCTCCCAAAGGGATGAAGTTTGCTCTCCCTTAGTTTCAGCCTTGCTCTGCCAAGCAACATAGAGGACAGCAAGGGAACTGAAGTCTCCTAGATCTTTTTTAGCACTGTTTATCCTCAAGAAGGTGGAAGGGGCAGGACTGCTTCTCTCATTAGCCATGGCCTCACCTGAGCCCCTCAGTAACAGCTGCCTGCCTTACAAAGCCTTTCCTGCAGGACCTAGTTACTGAGAGCCTCACTGGAAAACAGCACTTCCAAATGTCAGTGACTGTTGAGAGGAACATGGAATAAAACCCGAGACTACAAGAAGAACAGATGAACAGAGAAACCCAGATGTATTATTTGGTATTGAACCTGTGTTATGATGCCATGTGAGGCTGGAAAGCTGGCAGCTCACAGCACAGGGGCACTCTGCTGTGTGGTGACTGCACCCCGACCTGGCCCCATGCCCAGCCCCATCCTCAACAGGAGTAGTTAACCATCTCACCGCCTATTTAGTAACGCTGTTTCCCAGTAGCTCACAGAGCCTGTATGTGGGACTGGAGGTTCACAATCCCCATTTTGCAGAGGGCCGAGGTTGCTGCAGTGACTTCCCTAAGCTAGCCCAGATCTGAGCAGAGCCAAGAACAGACCACAGGTTTCCTGCATGCCAAGTTACCAGCTCTACATTAGGCTAAACTGTCCTACAAGCACAAAGCGCCTCAGAGCACAATTTTTGGACATGGAGTAGGAACGGCACAGAGCAGAGCATCTGTGCCAGCGCTGTACTCCAGGCTCAGCCTGCTCTGACTTTGCCTGTCCATCTGTACCCTACCCTTTTCCCAAAGGACTCTCCCCAACCAAACACCACTGTACATTTTTGAAGGATTTCCATCCTATGGATATTTCATACATGTTTTTAACTTTCCATGTTTTCAAAATAAAAGAAAAAAAAAAGCAATGAATGGCTTGCAATGACAAATAACGTATGCTGTGACATTGGAAAACATGCAGTATCTTATTAACAAAAGCTGTAGAACTAGTCTGTTACAGGGACTAAGTCAAAGTGCCAATTTTTTAATGCTGTTTACCAAATCAAACAGCCATTCTGCAGTCCACCTGTTCCTAGTGTCGTTGACTTCACGATAGCCATTTTCTGAAGCCAGAGAAATAATTACTAGACCAGTTTATTGATGGCAGCTGGTTTGGAGTGAATAAGTCCAAAATGTGCAATGATTAAAGACTGTAAAGAATGCAAGCTATTAAAAGGACAAAGAAAGTAAAAACAAACCAGTCCAGAACGGGCAAATAAACATCTTCTATGGGATGCAAAAAAATCTCTCCTCCAAGCTGATGTATTCACAATCAACTTACAGAGAAGTCAATAAAGGTGGGGAGGGAGAAAAAAACAACAGTCCAAACTTCTACACTTTTTTTTTTATCCAGGAATCATAGTCTAGCCCTTGTCACTAGCACAGGATTCAAAGTGCTGGAGTCAAGTGATGGCCTAGAGACCAACCTGTGCCAGCTGCTTCAAAAGGCACTATAAAATCCCATAATGGAGGATTATGCACCAGTATGCCTGAGGGAGAAGCTGTGTTTAGCGTATGGCTGGAAGTACAAAGGATGAATCTCCAGCCTGACTAACTGTAGATGATATTGCTAATCATACAAACGATGCCAATCTGTCGGTCTCAATATCCTACCTTGTGGCAATGAGTCCCATAGGCTAATTAAAACTTGGGTTAAAAGTGCTTCCTATTAAAGCTGTTCAATGCATTGACTTCGAATTTAATTTGATGTCTCTCTTTCTTATCCAAGAGGATAGGATAAAGTCATGGTGTTATTGTTTTATTTATATCCATCATAGCCTGTCTCTCAGTGGCACATCCCATGTATTGTTCTCCCTAAAATAAACAGACCTAACCTTTGCAGTCTGTCTGCATGCAAATCTTCCTGCTAAAGTATTTTCCATGTCGCTGATTAGGTTTGTTGCCCTTCACTGAACCTCTTCTGTTTCCTGCTCTATCACTTTTTAATTAGGGTAACCAAACCAAACATGCTTCTCAAGGTGAGGCCACATCACCATCTCTAGAACAACACTGTCATATTTTCAGTGTTGTCCTCTATTCAGCAAATTCATGTCATGCCATTTCATATTTATGCTTTCCTGATCACCGCTCAGACCTGAGCAGATGTTTTCCATTGAGCTCTTCAAGATCTTTTTCTGTTTTGAAGCTTACCCCAATGTAAGATCGACTGTTCCATCCAATTAATAGCAACTTCCTTTTACTCACATTGCATTTTTCTATCAGTACTTTGATTAATATAGCTTTGGTAAATTCAAAGAAAACTTTTAATCATGTTTAGATTTGATTAAATTTTGGAGCATGAAATTTCACCAATTTGTTACTAACTGTCTTTTTCAGATTATCATGAAATACTGGGTACATGCACAAGGGGTGCCTACCATACAAATGAATGTATATGTAATTACTTGAAGCGCTCCACAGAGATATGATTTTTAAAGAATACGCATATTGTAACATAAATAAAAGCCTAATTTATTTTTAAAGCATTTTCAAATCTCAAACCTCATCTTTCTGCACCTGCACCACAAGCCTACAAAGAGGGAAGGAGGGAAACAGCCTCTGTCGCTTCCCAGGGTATATTCACACGCACAGCACCAAGCCAAACAAACCCACCTTCCCTACCTGCTGTAACACAATTTTCAAGAAAGGTGAAGACAACAGACTTCAAAGGGATTTTAAACAAAACAATATCACAAAAGGCTTCATCACCCTGTGTACCACACACTTCTATAGCCTGTGAAGAGAAATACCCCTCTCCGTGAAATTCAGACCACATGTGGTTTCTCAATGCAGAATGTCTTTTTATAATGATATATTCATGTTCACTGCCATCCTTCAGAGACTTCCTACAGACTGGATGCTTTTCCCTCAAAAAAAGTGTTGAATTACTTTAGTGGGAATCGAGTTTCTGAACAGGAGGAAGAGGAAAGATGAAGGGAACCTTCAGCAGTTTCACATCTAGCTAGAAGTCCCTTTCCAAGGATTTAGATAGGTATGTTCCTACTAGAGAAATACTCCCAAGTTCTTGGCAGCAGCCTCCTGCAGCCATGGACAGGAGACATTTTGCCTTTCAGATAGCTGAAGAGCTTACCTCAAATCACCATTTATTTCTAATGAGAACTTCTGCATATTAGATAAGAGTCCAGAAGCGTAGCTGGGTATTCTTTGAAAAAGCTGTGTTTCTGCTGGGAAGGAAAAATCATCATGTTTTCCAGAGATCAGTTTCTAGAAAAGAAAAATGGCTACTTTCCTTTTAGGTCAAAACCAATAGTTTCTACCTCAGCTAAAGGATCCCATCTGCTGCAGGCTCTGAGTCATCAGCTTATTAGCAAAATTGTCTGAGAGAAGCATAAATCTGACTTGCTCAGAAACTAAAACTGCAGTTAGACAAAAATCACAGTCTGCCACTTCCCCCTAAATCACACTCCTTCCTTGTCTTCAGTTCATTACAATCGACAATCGGCAGCACTGCCGGCCCACTGCCAGACAGACGCTCCCCAAAATCTCCAGCAGCATTTTCTCTCTCACCACAAGGTTTTCGGTCAGTGCCAGCTCCAAGGGCTGGTGCTCCTCTCCCAGACAGGCAGTCTATCCACATGCCGTAATTTCTGGCTGGTGGCGTTTATGTTGCGATTCCCTTTTGGCCATATGTACAGAGCAACCCCATTTGTTTTGCTTTTTCCTCTCTCTGCCTCTCTATCTTCTGAATATAATACACTGTCAGAACCACACATTGGTTTGTATCTATTAACAGCTGTCACCACTGAGCAGCTCACTCCATGCTTCTCTTTTAATGGCACATTTCTCCTCTGCTTTATGCTGAGCTATTACTACTTGGATGACCAATGCTACACGCTTCTAGGGTCAGGTGTGAGACTGTAAGTTTGCTGGGGTTAATTTCCGAGTTGCTTTTTTGCTGGTACTTAGACACACTCTCTTAGTAAATCATCTGAGCTAATGGGGGAGGGAGCATAAGGAGGACAACGGAGGCAAACTTTACAGTCTATGTTTATATCTCTTTTTTCTTTTCTCCATCCAAGCCTGTCATCTGGGGAGGCAGCACATCCTGATCTCTACCAGTGCAAGATCAAAGCCTTCCAGGGCTGTCAGAACTCTGAGCCCATCGCTATCCCTATTTACACATGTTTATTTTTCGTATTATTATTAATATTAACTCATCTTGGCAGTGCCTGAGCAGCCACACACGTAAGGATCATATCCCACTAAACACTGTACAAACACAAACCAAATAACATCATACCAAAGAGCTTACAGCCTCAGGAGAAGCTTGTAACAGAGATGATGTTTAAATGCTGGACTTCATTCATGTTGATTCAGTGTAAACAGAGTCGTGCTGCATAGGCCAGGTCACCAGGGGAGTTCAGAGCCTCACTTCTGTTATGGTGAGACAGAATTACACACCCAGAAGTCTTTGAAGAATAGGGTCTTAATCCCTGGGCACCTCATTTTCAGTAATAGTCAACAAACATTTCCTGGAGCAGCAGCACCCCAACAACATTAGTGCAGTGCTCTGCACAGCACTGCCTCATTTCAGGGCACAAGGAAGGACTGTTGGGTCCCTTGTGACAACCTGCACCAGGATATTGACAGCCCAGTTCATCAGTCATTGAGGTACCCAATTCACTTGAGCACTTTGCTGCTCTCAGGGATCGGAAGGATTTTGGAGCTTGTTTCATTTTGGCAGAGTAATTCCCAAGGTGCAAGATGCCACGAGCACAGAGCCATCATGTTCATAAGCGCAGAGGTCCGCTCGCAACCACTTCTGTGATAAATGGCACCAAAGGAGATGTGTGTGCCAAATGCAGTTGGAATTTTATGGTTGTTCCTTTAGCACCTCTTCGGATTTTGTTTAGTTCACTTCTGCAACAACAGCTGGGAGCAGTATTTCCTTCAAATTACAGAAAGATTTAGTGTTATCTTAATGTGATACAAGTGTAGTCTGAATTATATTTAGGAGGAAGCACAATACGTGCTAATGAATAATAAAGACCGTACAAGGGTATTAGCCTGTCTCTGACTGCTGCTGCTTGAGCCAGTTCTCACCTTCTTAATAGCGTTAGTAATTCACAATGGCTCTGCCACTGAACAGCCTTCTCCCAAGAGAGCATATTGGAAATATTCTCCATTTTGTATGGTTTCAGCTAGAAAGAGGCACCTACTTCCAGACATAACAGAGTTGAGCTCCAAAAAAAGCTAGACTTTCCCCTCTGCTAAAGATGCCTTGCAGGATTACAAAGCCAGCACCTATAAAACCAAGGGTGCCCACATCCACCACATGAAAATCGACAGTTACACAAGGAGTTTGGTCAGATGCCTGGCCCCAGCTTCACTCCAAAAACTGGCAGCAAGTCCAAGATGCAGTCCTTATTTTGCCCTTCTCAGTTTGTCCATCTGCAATACAAAGGGGCCTTTTGCAGAACATTAGTGTCTGTATCACTGCTACAGACATGTGGCTGGTAGAAAACAGAAGTTTAGTGTAGTCAACAGTAAACTGTCAGCTGTGATCAAGAATAGTACCAATATGGTTCACTGATTATCTGAATTACTTCAGGGTATCTTAGCAAATCCCTGCAATGTATCATAGCCACCAAAGGAACACATGATTTTTTGCGAAGAAAAAAATTTTAAAAAGATGCTGCAAAAAAACCCCACTGCTACAAATAGCTGAGAAAGTGCAGTGCTAATGGATGTTCCTTTCTTTCTGCATTATTTATCTTTCATAAAATACTACATAAACTCGCTTTCTCCTACAGAAAGAGTAAAAAAATAACATATTTGACTTATCTGTTTAGGCAATAGTGACATGTGTCAACCAAATCATTTCAACACGGGATTCTTCAGTTTCAGCAACTGTCAGAGGGCTCCTCTATTGAAAATAATCAATGCCTTTGACAGATAAAGAGAGGTAAAATAGTGACTTATTTTGATACAACTTGACAGCTTTTTCTGACAGTAGTTTTCACTGTCAGTCTATTGGATTTGAATTTTAACTGGGGCCCATGAGAAATATGCTTTTGGTCTTTAGCACTGAATCTCTGCAAATCAAAAGGGCAGTGGGACTGCGGTACTTACCTGCTTTTTATTCGCCGTTATCTATCTGTCTTCAATTTTAATTACTCATTTTTAATACCTTTCCCAATTTTTATACTCCTGAGATGTCATAATAAGGCACATTTAAACTATACTTTGCTGCTCCCTTGGCAAGAAGGGACATTTCACGCAGCTAGACTTGGAAACGGAGCTATTTTCTAATGTCACTGTGTTCAGATTGACAGTTCAGTTCCATCAAGAGCTCATCTGTTCTGCTCTTACGAGACTGCAGAAACTTAAAAGAAGTTATTAATATAGATTATGAAATATTCAAACACTTGTCCATGTATGAGCTTGTGGGGCTAAGGATCTCTTCATTAAAATTCTTTATACAAAATGCATCTTTCCATTTAAAAAAAAAAAAAAAAAAAATCAAAAAAGGACCCAACTCTGAATTCCANGAGATAAGAACAGTTTAATAGGACAGAAAGGAAGAAACTAATAATGATAGTAATAACAATAACATACAAAACAAGTGATGCACAATGCAATTGCTCTCCCCCCGCCAACTGACACCCAGTTAGTTCCTGAGCAGTGATCGCTCACACCCCTACTCTCCCCAGTTTATATACTGGGCATGACGTCACATGGTATGGAATACCCCTTTGACCACTTTGGGCCAGCTGTCCCGGCTGTGTCCCCTCCCAACTTCTTGTGCCCCTCCAGCCTTCTTGCTGGCTGGGCATGAGAAGCTGAAAAATCCTTGATTTAGTCTAAATGCTACTTAGTAACAACTGAAAACATCAGTGTGTTATCAACATTCTTCTCATACTAAATCCAAAACATAACACTATACCAGCTACTAGAAAGAAAATGAACTCTATCCCAGCCAAAACCAGGAGAACAAGGCATTTGAAAGAATCGCTTAAATTACAATCGGGTACTTCACTGCTGCAAAGCTGCACTGCCCCACCAAATAAGTGAGGAGCTATAGGCTTGCTGTTGGCAGATGGTGCCCTCAGACAACAAGAAGGCAGGGTGAAGAGGACAGAGGGAAATTCCTTATTATCCTGTATTTTGATAATAGCCTCTTTCAAAAATGACCATTTTGAACAACTTCTCCCACTGAGAGGTCAGGCAGAATCCACTTGCTCTGATCCTTTTGTTTTTTCCTGGCTGCAATTTCCATGAACATTGTCATCGTATCATTTTTCTTGTCTTTAATATAAATATGTGACCTTTTAGGGTTCAGTATCTAAATATTTATTTGTTTCCAAGCCTAAATTCACAACGTTATGTGTGAAAATTCCTTTGGTATAACAGTGCTCAAAGAGACAAGGCTGAGAGATGACTGAAGGTACAAAGGTGCAGGAAATGAAAGGACTTGTATTCCCAACTCATCATTCCATGTACTACTTAAAGACAAGAATCACATCCCGGCTTTTGATGTATTGTTGTTGTATATGTTGAGAGCTCAGTTATGTTTAAATGTAGTACTTCAGCTCCTTTGCTTAACAACACCTGATAACTTGCTTGACATCTCAAAGAGTTTCTTAAAATATTCCTAAACCTTTGGCATCCCTTCCTGCCCTGGGTTTCATGAATAAAACATTTATCCAGTCAGCAGCTTTAGCAAAGAGGAACAGCCAAGTTCCATCCATCAACGTCAGCAGCTGAATTACTGAGTGATTTCAGATCCTTTAATAACTCTGTTTCTTTATGACTATGTTGGTAAACAATCAAATAATACTGGCACCTGGCTTTCAGTGAACATTAACTTTTTTGCATTATCAAATACTACTAATACAGCTCATTGCTGTTAGTGTTATTTCAATTAAAAAAAGTCTGCAATGCTGTCCACCTTCATGAGAATGCACTGCAGTTTTTTCTTGATTTGTTATGAAGGTCAACGAAAGCTACTCACATTAAACCTGCTGGGACTTAAAAAAAAAAAAAAGAGCAAGGATAAATAGAGCCTTTACTTCACATATAATGTGCTTCATTTATCATTGGGATCACCAAGTAGTAATACACTGCCCTTTTTGTAAGGTTGTTAATAGAAACTAAGCATTTTGGGGTGAAAAACCAATGATATAAAGCTTCTGTTGTTGTAGAAGTCCAATGAAGCTTGGAGATCCAAGTACTATAAGGAAATTGCCTACAGATATTCAAAAGGAGGTTCCTGGTTTGAGCCTCTGTGCTAGGGAGATGGGGGAATGGGGAGAAGAAAAATCAGCTTTCTGAATGGAAAACCTAGCCAGAATGTGTCTGAGCACATGTGGTTTGAATTAAATGGATATTCAAGATAAAAATCTTTTCATAGCACTTTACACTGGCAAAACAGTAGGAAGAGCTTTTCCACACACTTGGAAACAAGCACCGGCTTAGCCTCTAACCAAAGTATGCAAATGGAAAGCCCTGATATTGAATCCTCCAACCTCTCATGCAGGAAAACTATTCTTAGCCATGCAAGAGCAACACATTGAAGTCGAAAGGGTCATCTAAATAAGGATGACTGGCCAGGGTACGGCCCCTGGCCTGTCTCTATTCACCAGGGATTTGTGCCTGGAATAGAAACAGCAAATACCCACAGACACGCCGATATGAGCATAACTTTAAATATCTGATCCTGTATAAATGATCTTTCCCAGCACTGGGAGAGAAACAATTACCAATATCAAATTTGCAGAGGATGAAAAACAAGTAAGGTCCCAATAAACAACAGAAGAGCAGGAGCCTCCCGAAGCCCGTGTAGACTTTTGCTCCTAAGCCCTTTATGTGCAGCTGAAGGGTGCTACTGTGGGATCACCCCAGAGATGGCTTTAGGGGGTTACAATGTTTTCTCTCCCCTCTAGGAAGACTCTCTGCTCCCAGCACAGCATCAGCAATAGCTCATGTGTCACTTTGCTGAGAGCTCCCGGGCCAGATGCAAGCAGTTCAATGTGTGCAGAAATATGGGAGGGTCATGCTCACCTCCCACTACACTTTCCCAGCTGCAGAGCTGTAGGAAACCACAGGCTGATTGCACCAGAGAAAACATGTTTTTTCCAGTTTTCTGCAGGTTTAAATGAGACCTGTGCTACTGATGTCAGGGGGCACAGGTAGGGACCAGTACTGTTTTCATTTAGTGGCATCTTAGAGCCTCTCCACAGGAAAATAAACAGACTCTTCAGTAACATTACACCCAATTAAGCCACAGGTAAATAATTAAGCCACAGGCCTCAGTATTTAAGCACTTCCCAGTTGCTTGGGTAAGTGAAGTGTCACTGTTATGGATTAGGCTTCTATACTCTAAGTTTTCTCTGTTGCATCTTAAAAATAAAAACCAACACTTAATTATATCTAACTGAAGACTGGCTCTGACTCCTTTGTTGAAACGAAGACAGGTACTTTTCCTGAGAAGCACAAGGTAGCCCATTCTTTGATTCCCAGGAAGGATGATGGCAAAGATTATTAACCATGAACATGCTGGCTTGGTAAAGCAAAAACCCACGGACACAGAGGACCAGCTCCAGACCCTTGTCATACGGTTGGGTTGCATAACCATACACGCTAACTCATGCGTGTGTTGATCGTGGCTCATCATGCTGACCAAATCCATCATCTTTTTCCCATCTGCTCTTGGATATCCAGTTTTTATCTGCCCTTGAATCCTGCATGCACTGCAGCCTCCCTGGAGGCAGCTCCATGCTGCCCAAAGCCCTGCACACCCACCCCCATGGCTGGCTTGTGATCCTTTACTGACTGCTTTGGGGACCACTGCTACTGGCAAGAGACAAGGAGGAGAAGTTCCCATCAAGGTCTTCTCCCACCTGCATGGAGCAGCCCATCAAGAGCAGGAGAGCTGAGAGCCAAGTGGGCTTTCCAGCACGATGCTGCCTGTCCTGCTCTCACTGGCAGAGGTCTGAGGACAATTTCTCAGAAATCTGCCTCCCCAGGCTGAGGCGGAGACAGGGGGTCCCCCTTGACCTGCTCCAACACATGTAGGCCTGGGGATAGTCATGGCTTTGAGGGTTGGGTTTTTTCTAAATGTCTTTTAAAATTTGCAATTCTTCCTATGCCACATTGAAGGAAAAACATAAGACCCGATGGAGGTTTTTGCACTGGCTTTGGAGTGAGCCCCATGAATTTCTGTTTTCAGCTAAAAAGCCAAAACAAAAACCAAACCTCATTCTATTTCCTCACTTGATCCCCAGGCTCTGAAGTTGTAAATATAAACTGCACCTCACTTATTTGAAATCTGCAACCTCTCCATCATCAATCAACCTCTAGAGAAATTAATTACTACTTTTTCTGGAGGAAGATTTTGTTTTGTTTGTCTGCTTTAAAGATTCTGGATTACATAACTAGATGTGGGTATCCTTCTTTTTTTTCTTTAAAAATAAAACATAAATAAATAGAAAACCAGTCCCATCTCCCCTATATCGACAGCAGCTGCAGCTGGAAAGCCCAAGGACAAAAATCCTTTGTCTTGAATTTTTTAAAAATGCCTGTTCCCCCCCCCCCATATCCCCACTGAAACATGTTTCACACTTAGCTACTGGAAACATACCCTGCAGACATTTACATCACAGGCTTTGTTATTATAACTTATAGTAAAAGACAAAAGGAACAAGGTTTTGTAACCAGAGGGCAAACATTGCAACTGCTAATTTGTTAGGGGGTGACATTTCTGATAATGATGCTTTAGTCAAGCTACCATTCCATATTATAATTCCATTATAGCATCTTATCACAGCACTTAATAGGAGAGATACACATCAACAGATCTATTACCTAAAACAAACAAAGATATTAGGAAACTTCTCGGGACTGAGTTGTATATTGACTTCTGGTCAGCATTTCCAGAAAATTTCATTAAATTTATGTCATCAAAAAACATAACATATGGACCTTCTGAACAGGAACTCATACCAGCAGGAGTAACACAACTGTTTTTCCCCATTTTGAGATTTATCATCCATTCCATTACATGCTACATGGACTGTCATTTTTCTTTAAATGTGTTTGATAAAAGAGTTCTTGTTCTACTAGGTCAGGTATTATTATTCACCAACATTAGGTACCAACCAGCACGAATGCCAGCAGCAGCTGCAGAGCTGTCGCTGAATATCAGAGTTAGTGCTAGGCTTTTCCCTGCCATACTCTGGTCCCATGAAATGGGGAGCAGGTGAAGGGGAAGCAGCTCCCTGTTGCCTCCCTGTGCCGAGCAGGACACACACACTCTCACAACCCGTATCACAGCAGGAGGCTGCAGAGGGTGGAAAACAGCCATGCCTTTCCACAACACAGCCCATCTAAAAGATTTGGAGCTACATTTGCTCCCCATTGACCCTGTAGCAGGTTGCCACCTGCACAGGTCTGTGCCTGTAATCGCTGCTGGCTCCGTGTCAATCCCCTCTTGTACCTGCAGCTGAGACCTGCCCTAACCAACTTCCTGCAGACTTTGCAGGGATTTGCAGCACAGCATTGTTGGTGGCACTGCCACGAGCATGGTACAAGGAAAAAGACGCACCCTCGCCACCCAGCAGTCCTTGCACTGCTGAACTACCAGCAAACATAACAGCAGGGCTGGGGACCTGCCCTTCACATCCTCTGTGCCAGCGAGTGCTCCCAGCCCTACGCCTGCAAGATCAGTGTAGTGGAGCTCAGCAAAGGCAGGAGGCTCTCTTTGCACTTCTTGCCAGTTCTTAGATGTACCCTTATCTGCTCTTAATTATCCAGGCTATTTTTACACTGTTTCTCCCCCCCATCTCCTAATTGCCCAAACTTATTTTCCTGATGGTTTTCTGCTGAAGATGAATTTCAGGAACTCAGTATCTCAGGCAATTTCAAGACGTAATTAACACCACCACTCCCCTCATTAGTGAATGGCCTACTTTCTCTCCAGCACTATCATCCCCCTAGATGTTTGGAAAAAGTCCTTATTATCCCCCTGCAGCTCTTTGACTAGAATTAACTCCTGCTTCACAGGGCTCTCCTTTCCCTGCCTGCAGCTAGGAAACACCTGCCTGAGTCCCCTCTGCTTGCTGGTTTCCTTCTTAAGTTTCTGCACTGGGTAGTTCTAGCTCCCAGTCATGGATGAAGAGCTGTGCTGCCTGTCCCAGCATATAGTTAAGCCCCTTTTTGCCATCCATCAGCAATCACGGCACACAGCTGAAACTGCTCTAGATGCTGCTCAGACTCCTAAGAGTGTCCCTGACCCAGAGGGTTTGTAATCAATTCAGAGAAGTCAAGGAAGGATGATCATTCCCTTGGAAATTTTGGGTACTGAGGCACAAACACACACAGGCTACAGCAAGCCCAGCTTTACAGCTCTTTTGAAAACCACCTTTTTCTTTTAAGTGCCCAAGCATTTATCCTCCTGTTTGAGCTGAACTGCTTTTGACTTTATTAAAGTTTTCCCTCAATTAAGAGCAGCTGATTTGGCATAGAAGACTGGACTCTTCCAGGTTCCACTTCCCACAGTCCGACATCCTGGTACAGCCATGTCCTACAAATCCATCACTTCGTAAGCAAAACCAAAGGCTTCTTTCCAAAGCTAACCCATCGAGAGCTCACATAAGAGGCTAAACGTAATTGTTTGTGGCTGTAACAATATCAGATAACCCCTGCAGAGATAAACAAGCAGACTTGGGAGATTAATATTTTCTCTGATATAAACTTTGTAGGATGCTCTGTTGTCAAGAAGTCCACAGAGATTACTTGTGTTGTAGTAGGTGGCACTTCATTTTCCAGAATCTATGACCCAGCAGAAATTACTGTCAGCTCCCTGACCAGCCAAGGGGTATTGATTCCCCTGTTACTACAGCAACCCATTAGTTATTAGATCGTGTCTCATATGCAGTGACTAATCTGCCTCAGCAAGGTCTCAGGTTTTGACACTTTTTCATTCTAATCCTTAATTAGTTTATTTGATGCGGCCCGCACATTTTATTTTTATACTAAGTAGTTATTGAATATACAGTCAAACTGAGCAGAGATCAAAGGAGCAAAACGAGTACGCTGTCAACTAAACTAGTTATGCAAAATAATAATAATAAAAAAAAGTAGCATGCCATATCAAATATATAAGCCAGCTTCACTCAACACTCCTGAAGTTGCACAAAAATCAACCCAGGACACTCTTCCATCCCCAGACATCACTTGAAACATGAGTGCCCCTGATATGTCACCTCTTCTGTATCGCCTCCGTTCCAACGATTATCCAGCAACTTTATCAGCTTCCTTTGATACTTGGCTTCTCAAAGATGAATAGACTTTGACAGGTATCTTCCCTTTACACCAAAATAACCAGAGACCAGGTACCCTTTTATGGCTTACCCTCTCTTTGATGTGAAGTGGTGAGTGAGGGTCCTATCAAAAACCAGAGCACAGACCCAGAGTTGGAGTAGTACCTGTCTGCGAGATGACCCAAACCTGGACAGAGGAGCAGTGTACTTGGCTAAGACCCACAGTCATTCTCACAAACGACTTGACACATAAAACTGCAGGGTTTGGCCACAAGCTCAGGCAACTTTAACTTTGTATCACACTTATAAATAAGCCCCTGTGTCACCTGACAAAAAAAATCCCCATACTGGAAACAAAAAACTCCCACATTAATTGAGAAAGCTATTTATATTCACAAAAATACCAAAAATTGAGAAAATTCAGTACCAAGTCAGAATGAAAATAAAAGTGAAGAATTTATGTTTAACTGAGGTGCCATAAGAGCTTCTTCTTATGTCTGCTTCAGTCCTCTTGCTATTAATTGAAAATAAAGTTCCAAGTGGAGTCTATCCCTTCCAGCTTTCCTATTACAGGATACAAAACAGGAAAGCAACTTAATTCTCAGGCAACAAAATGCGGTTCTGTCTACCAACTGTGCAGGAAGGGCAATCGCTATGTGTTTGCCATGGGAAAAAGTTTTCTTGCATCAACAGTCTGCATTCTGATAAAATCTCTTGGTATCTTTCACGGAAACTGTATAGTCCTTGCACATTTGTATAAAATAGACGAAAACAAATCAATATGCTAGGTCTGCTGTTCTACTGAGTATCAGCAGAATATTAGGCATAACACGTTCAACTGAAGAGGAGATGATGAGGAGTGCCAGATGAATTGACTTCAGAACCACTTAATGTGGAAAGGGCAAGCTCTAGCTAATGCCTCCCAGGTAAAGCCTCCCTTCGTTTTCACCTACAAAGGTTTAGGCACAAAACACCCAGCGGATACTTCTGCACTTAAATGGATGAACATGTACCCGTAAAACCCATGTCTTCATAACTACAACATCATACATACCAATTTTACCATAGATGAGAAAGCCTGATTCAGCTCAGCCTTTTTTTCCATAAGCCTAATATTCTAGTTATGAGTAACCCAGGCTCACGTGCAAAAAACCTGAGATTTGAGGGCTTGATTTGAGGCCTAGAGCAAGATCTTAAATCTGTACCCCATATTACCAATCAGACCCCTAGCTCCTGTGCCCCTGGCTGGTTTGGGGACTAAGAACTGGTGCGCCTGTCCGCTGAGATTTCCCTTCCAAGAGCCTTTATTTCATCCCAGTGCAGGGCAGAAGCAGCACTCCCCCCAACCCTTTCCTATACCAAATGCCCTTCTTGATTTCTTCTGAAGTCAGTGGGAACACAGTACATCCCACAAACACCCTAGGAGATTGTAGGTCCAAGCCCAAAGGCCCAGCCTTGTTAACACTGTACAGCTGAACACAGCACATGTCAGCCATCCCCTTGAACTCTATTTCATTTAATTACCACTGTCAACTGTCTGAAAGGCTGTTAGCTAAGAAAAAAATTTAGGAAGGTGAGATGCAGAAGAGAAGCAATGCTAGGAGAAGCAGCTTACAACAGTAAGAATCTTGTACAGTTGGGCTTGGGGATGAATGAGAAAGCAGAAGGGATTGCAGCTAATTACCATCTCCTGACTCTTTATACACCATTACATACCCAGTTACCCAAAAATAAAGCACATTCTGCGCTCCTCTCCACATCATATTTCACTCTAGCATATGAATAATCTGATATGCCTGCAAGCGGAGCCCAGATTCAAGAATATTAAGAAATTGCACGGATACAGTAATAATGAAACAAAATTCCTAAGCCAGAGAAAAAACAGCTGTGCGTAATTCATTATGTCACAAGACTGTCATGTTGATCAACAGAAAAACATGCCTTTTGCCTAGCTTAGATCAGACCCTTCTGCTGCCAGGAATCACATTAAACCTATAGCAAAATACAGATTGTGCTTCAGGATATCATACATTTGTCTTGCAAATGTACCCTAACTTCAGGCACTTCTGAGAATAAAGCAACATGCAGTGCAAATGTACATACACTGACAGTAAATTGACAGAACTACAGCTGGACACTGCAGAGCAGTGTACTGGAGCAGAGCACCTCTCAAGGACAATTCTGGCACCATCATCTGTGGACATATCTATGGGCCGCAACCCCACACAGATACGAATTAGTGTAATTCCCTTTACTACAGGGCACCTATACATAAAAGCACCAGATGAGCATGTGGTCTAACAGTGCCTGTGTGCTAAGTGAGGACAAGAACCAGTGGAGAGGAAAAGGAACAAGTCTGTAGCAGCCAGTTTATCATACTTGAACCAAGGACTTATTCCTCTTATATGCTGCCCTTCGCAGCTGTCATGCCTTGGAGGTGTTTGCTCAGATAAAGCTGTGCATAGTAACTCTTGCACCTCCTCCTATTGTTGGCTGGCTGTGATCCGATCACTGCTGTATGTAGCATTAAGGTCAATATGCCTGTAACCATAAATACCGAAATACATTTTGCTAATGATCAGCCATCGTCACTGAGCAAAGACAAATGTGTTCACCGCAAACTCCAAGAGCACCATAGCATTGCTTTTAGAAGAAGAAAATGCACTGATGAACCTGGACTTCTTGTCCCTGGAAATAAGCCATGTCTTCATGGCCTAGTCACCTCTATAAATACAATGAACTATGGTAAATACATCTGGGATTACATTAGACACTGAGCAATTTGGGAAGATTGGTCGACTGTGGAAATCCAAAATGATCTCACTAAAGCAGCTTAAGTGGTACTAGCTAAGCAGGTTTGGAGCCCACATTTCAACGTAGAATACCATTTTATATGAGAACTCAGTTTGCAAAACTGTCTAGGCTCAATGTCCATTACTAGACTACTTGATGATTTATTGTGTCATAAGCTGGAACTTCTCCTAGTGCCCTTTGTGTTGATGATGTCATTTGAAGATCACTTCTCTTTATGGTTGGTACATGCAGTAAAAAGATTTACAGTGTTCATATGTCTCCACCAATGGCTCTTATGCACAATCTTTAAGATCCAAACACAGAGAGTGGGATTCGCCTCACCTAACCAACATCCCAAAGTCAGGCAGTCAGCCTGCTTTACTGTATAGGCTCTTTTTCTGTAGAAGACAAAAAAGGAGAAGGCACCTCCAGATCCTGAGTCTTCCCACCTAGCTCAACCATCTACTTGATGAATCAAAGCCAAAATGATGTTACATATTTATCTGATGATGCTATATATGTTCAGTATCACAGGACAGACTTATCCATGCTATGGAGCAGTAAGACCAATGCCCTGTAAGCAACATAACTTAANGGATGGCACATGACCACCTTATGTATATTTTTATAACTGTTTTAGTCTAATTTGTATGACAGATTAATGAGATCTTCCCCTCAAAACTTCAACTTATCCTGGAAACCTAGTGAAACAAAAAATAGGTGAAGAGACCTGAGCTCAAGGCATTTGTGAGGCTAAATCACACCACGATTCTCAGGTTTCTGCAGATGCAAGCCCCGTAACAAGCAGAGAAGCAGTGGCAGTGGATTAATCCCAATCCTTCCCCAACTCCACATGTGTACCACTCCTGCTGCACTGAGCTTTGAGTCAGAAGTGCCCCAGAAAGGGTTTACCCATTTTCATACAGCAACAGAGAGCTCATCACAGGCATGATGAAAACCAAGCCACCATGTCCCACAACAGCCACTGAGCTCAGTTTCATCTGCCAGGAAGCATCTCTGCCTTCACACCCCTGTGATTTTGTAGCCCTGCTCAGCACGGAAGCAGTCTCTGCACAGCAGAGGCAAGTCCAGCGGTGCCCGGCCAGGGAGTGTAGAGCAGAGCTGTACAGACACCACCGCCTTGCATGACCCAAAATGCTGCCGTGACTGCACTACCAGCGGGAAGGGGAAGGATACGCAGCAGCATCTACAGCAAGCCCCAGATTGCAATTCCTCCCTTGAAGGATTCAACGGGGATCTTCGCATTACCTGGAATTGAGGGAGGCAGAAACCTGTGCCATGGCAGCACCAAAGGCATCCCAAAAGCATGCTCAAAAAGCCACTTCAATGATACCAGAGAAACAGAGCTGTTGCATCAGGGCACAACACCAGGTAGTGAAGGAAGCACCTGCACCTTCCCTGCACAGGCTCCAGCTGGTCCCACTGCAGGCAATGGGGTTTTATCCTCTGCTGGCACCAGCTGCTCAACACAGCCCCCTCCAATTATTTAGCAGCCTTTCTCTGCCTTTCAAGAACATTTACACCTCCCATCTCATGGCAGGAACATGCAATGTGGGCAACATGGCAAGTGGAGATAGCCATCTTTTCCAGGTGCTGGGGCATCCGTCTTCCCCAGTATCTTGCAGGATATTGGCAGGAACACCAGTCAGCATCTTGGCCCTTGCAAGTACAAGTCCAATGTCTGCATCCACAGCAAAGATTAAAACCATACCCATCTCTTTAAGATCCTGTTGCCAAATTAGTAAAACATGCAGCTACTGTATGTCATTTTTATTGTATATAAAAAGAACCCATTACATTTATTTGGTACTTTTTGTTGCTGTCATGAATGCCTAAATAATCCTTCTGTGTTTAGAAACAAGCCACTGGGGACCAATGAGATACATTTATTGTAATTACATGATTCTTCTAATTAATTTTTGTCAGGAAATTTCAAAGTAAAAATCTCCAGCTAAATGTACCCCTCCCTCCCTCCAGCCAATAGACATGTTTCTGAGCCTTGCTTAAAAAGCTCATTTCCTTTTCGCCTAGTTGAAATAAAGTGGAATTGTTAGTGAGAGTGGGCAGAAAAAAAAGAGAACATTGTCATTAGACCACATTGTTTAAATCAAACCCTAACAAGCATTTCATTTTGTTTGGGTCATTAACTACATTTGAGTGAAAAATGTAGTTTGCCTGGCAAATTGGTTGGGGGCCAAATGCCTCCAAGAGGAGAATTTTCTGGGTTAAACCCAAAGACTGCAATACAGACACACAAATTTTACAGGTGGGAAACTTAAGTATAAAGAAAACATATTTCAAACAAGCATCCAAAGAAGTGGATGCTTATCAAAGATATACACAAAATTTGATATTTACTGATTTATGAGATTGTACAGCCTGAGGCAGTATTCTCATAATTTATTCTATTCTCCCCTGTAACACAGATCACTGAATGTCATAAAGTAATTCAGATAAGATAGTCTGTAATTAGGGGATAATGATATCAACTCTGCTGGATGCACAGCCACTTCTGACATATGACGCCCAAGTGATTTTACTAAAACTGAATACCACATCCCCGGATAAGCCTCAAACAAAGCTATTTGAACAGTCAACCCCCATTTGACTGGGAAAGGGCAGGGTTGGGCTTTGGGAACAGTTCACTTACTTTCTCTCTTGCTGTAGTCATTTGAAGAGTTAAAAATCTACCACCTCATCCTACTCTGTTCCCCATTACCTCAAATTGAACAAGCATATCTACCCAAGCTTTTCCATACAGCACGTGCCCACTAGCCCTGCAAGGCTCCCTGCAGTTGTCCTTTGGATCTCTCCTGCTCCCCATCTTCCCCACAGCACCCCCCCAAACTGCATGCTCTGCTCAAGCCCCTGCCCTGCTGGTGTGGGTGAGTGAAAGGCAACAGCCCCTTTCCCATACGACACCTCATGTTACCAGTCTGCAAGTGAAGACTGGTCTGGTTTTTCTGCAAGAACACACAGTTGTTCACCTGTTCGGTTTCTGATCCCCAACAAGCCTTCATGTCCTTTTCTGCCATGCTTAGTCCAACACTGTCAGCTTGTGCCTCTGCTACAGAAAACTCAAAGCTAGGTGTGGTGTGCATATACTTTTTTTTTAACTGTTTTCTAATAATTTCTCAGTTTTTCCACAGTGACACCGAATTCTAATGCTCATCTCCAAGGTGATGCCACCTTTCTCAGGTTGGCATCACCTCCAGGCCCTCTGTGTAGACTCTTAACTCCACTGCCCAAGTCACAAGTGGAGTATCAAACAGTCCCAGACCCCTGATAGGCACCCTAAGGTACCTCACCTAAAGCCTTCCCCAGTTTGACAGCAAACCACTGATAACTTCTGCCTGCACACAATTTGCCAGTCATTCACAACCTGTCTTAGAGACTCAATTTCCTTCAATTGCTTTGGAGATTGACATGAGAAATGGTATGAAAAGCCTCACCACAGTCAAGCTGTCTGACACCTTTCCTTCCACCCTGTTGTGCTATCACAGAGGGAAACTAGGTGGAGTTGACATGATGTGTCCCTGACAGTTGTGCTGGCTGTTCTTTATTCCCTGTGATGCTCCAAGTGTGTATGCACTGATCACTGGATCATTTGGCCCAGCAGCAAATTCAAACAGACCAGTCTAGAGACTTGTCCAGCTCTTCTTTTCTCTTCTCTTTCAGAGGCAGGTCCTACCCACATTTCTTCTCTTGCCTGCAGCCTCCCCAGACCTCCTCATGCTCTTGAGGATAACTGCTAATTAGCCCTGAAAATTGCTCCAGCCTCTTCTCAAAATGCTCCAAGAGCTGGGAACATCCAGTTTGCCCCAGTATCCTAATAGCTGCAGAAATGGGGAAATCTGTAGGCTCTGCTGGTGCACTCATTTCCAGAGAGCAAAGGGAAGATGTTTTCTCCCCAGGGCTCTGGCAAACTCAGGGGGTCAGCATTACTGGTCCGTCCTGCTGTCCCATAGACCTTATATGTCAATCCTAAAGCACACTGCCTTTGGTTTGAGTCGTGAGCTTTCCTTTCACAACTGTCACCTCATTGCCTTTCACCTTTTCCCACTCCACCATCACATCCCTGTTTCTTCAGGTCTGCTCTTGCCCAGCCAGCTGCAAAGCTGCTGGGTATCATGTCCTGCTGTGTTTCTCTTACCAAACCCTACCTTGGACTACCAGTGATCTGATCTGCCAGATGCTCAGCACCAGTCTCATTCACCCCATCTCTGTGGTCATCCACAGCCAACTGTCTCCAACAGACTGCCTGTTCCCAACAACCAGCACCAGGAGCCTTGCAGCAGACATACCATGACTTCAATCTCAGCATCAGCCTCTCCCCCATGGCTAAGTCCTCCCTGAACAAGCTGTATGCTCTTCTATCAGGACTCTAGCCATGGCCATTTTCTACCAAGCCCCTGCAATGGCATTTAAATTATAACATTGATTATACACAAGACCTGAAGTTCCTCCTTTTTATTCCTTGTGCTGACATAGCTAAAACATTTGACTGACGGATCCATTAATTTTCTTCTTGTGACAATTATCCCTCAACCCCTCCCAGTTCTCACTCCTGCCAGTGGTTTGATGCACCACCATCTTCTACCAATCCTATTTAAAAGACTTCCTCAGCAGCAGCAAGTCTCTCCTCATTGTCCATTTCCTGCAGATGTGGTTCCACTGGGACAACATGTAACACGGGGAGAGTGTCTAGCATTGCATTTGGTCCCTGCTACTCTCAACTCTGGTCCTCTGCTGCCTATCATCTTAACTGTAGTAACGCTTATTTCAAACAACCACCCCAAGCTATTCTCTCCTATCCTCCTGTTTACAGAAAAGCGCTGATTAACCAGAAGCATTTTTTTTTTAAACCTAAAAGTAATTTATATTATACAAGAAAAAAGGTCAGGTAGATACTCCATTTATCACTATTACAAAGGGCTGTAACACAGTGATGAAAAGAAAGAGAAATTAATTACAAGTCAGAGGCTGCAATAACTCTCTCTGTAATTGTGACGAAAAATTTAAATTAACATTTCTGTCACCAAGAGAAGTTTGATTAATTTTACAATAGTGGAGATGCTATCACCTTAATATTGGTGGGTAAGGAAATTTTACTATTTGCAATTTAGATGTAGATCATTTCTTTAAGACTCAAAAAGTGCCTGCGAGGCACCTTCACACTTTATTAACAGCTCAATCAGTGCCACACTAGAAATAATTAGCCAAGAAGCCATGTAGTAAATATATGTAGACTAGCAAACCTGCAGAATAAGAAGTGTGTGATAAAATCCAGACCCCTCCAAGAGAAACAGCCTCTCTCCAGCACTCCAAAGCAACTGCTGCTGTCCAGCTGCCTGCTATGCCACTCTGCCTTCAGGGAAACAACACAAACACCAGATTTTCTGACAGCTTTGTTTTGTTTTCTGTTTTTAAGCCTCTGCTTGGCTGCAAAGCTGGAGGGCAGAAGGGTTAGATCCAAGCAGTGGCCACTGACATTGCACCCTGATGTGGCAGCAGCCCTGCACACGGGGTGCTGTATGAGGTGCTGGCTTCCCTCTGGGGTCCTGGGTGCAAGAGCTGGGATGGTAAAGGCCTGCTGAGGAAAACTTGCTGCTGACAGATGGTGAGTGAAATGCAATAGGAGAGAAACTGAGGCAGTGAGGGATGAACCATGGTGTAGGACCAAGGACTCACCCAGTCTGCAGTGTTCACACCTGCGCACAGCATTCAGCAGCCAAGCAGGCCTCCTGTTCCCAGCTCACAGACACCAAAGTTACCTTGTTTGGGTTTTGTTTTGCTTTCCCCAGCTTTCAATCCTCACAAAACCTTGACCAGAGTCAGGGTCTCAGACAGGACTTGGATATACACAGCCACTAGTACCCTGGCACACCAGCAAGCTTTAATATTAAACACCCCACAGACAGACCCTGACCAGTACCCCTTCTGTCTCTGCATCTTTAAAGTCTTCTCGGGATAGAACTGAGCCCCACGTTGGATGGGCCAGGACCAGTGCAGCCTCTCCACTCTATCCGGGAGAAGCGGCAACCTTTGAACTCAAACCTTGCAGCTCCCTGCTTTGCAGAGCACAGCATCAGAGCAGGGAAGGGAAGCACTGCCTTGTGATCCCCTCCGAGCCCACTCATGTTAACCATGTGCACACCCCTGTGCCCTCCAGGACGCTTATCATTAGTGTCTGCACTATGTCTGTAAGGAGAAGGGACAAGTCATGTATTTTTGCCCCCTGAAGACCCTCCCCACCTCCAGCACACACAGGAGCAGACAGGGCAACACAGCAAAGGAGTGTGGGAGCCCAGCAGCCAGGCTCTGCAAGTGACACCAGTCCCCAACCTTTGCTACCAGAACAACCCCTGCAAAAGCCCAAGGATATAATGCAGGAAAGTAAGGATCAGACCAAAGCCGTGGGAAGCTTTCCCAGTTCCTTTCTGCACTATTTAGTAAGGGCCATTAATTTCTTCCTTTCATAAACACTGTGAACGATGAAAATCTGGAAAATAAAATGAGCCTAATGAAAATGTATTGGTTCTAAGGCAATCAATGCCATTCGGCTCGCGGAGAAAAGGAAACACAGTTCCCCATCTGTACTCTGCTCCCTGTAGTCAACAAGGCTGACTGTTTCCAGCATGGATCAATGAACCATTCGTTAGGGGAAGTGAACCTGTACGAACAGCATTTGGCTCTCTCCTCCAAGATCAAACAGACCCGCATGGGAAGTTTCAAGACTGCTCTTGAAACTTCAAGTCTAGGGAAAGTTGGAGCACTTGAACATAGTTTGCAAATAACAGTATCTAATACATCCTCATACTTGCTGCACCCGGAGTCTAAGCAGGAGGAAGCTGAGACTGTGCACATGGAGGCTGGATCATCTCTGCAGAGAAGAGGCAACACTGCACTATGGGTGCAGGGGCTCTTGAAAGCTATTGGGGTGAGCAGGGGGAAGGAGCTTTCTAATGCTGTCAGCTTGTAAGTAATATTAAACAATCGATGCAATTTTCTCTTTAATTTCTTTAGATACAGTGATGCTAAAGGGGGGAGAAAAAAAAAAAACAGTGGTGTAATATAACCAAAGTAGTCTACTCCTCATTCAAAGAACTTAAAAGATGGGGGTTGCCCTAAAATGCTGAAGAACCTTACAAGCAATGCTATGAAGAAATGTTTACCCCAGCAGTGAAGACATCCCCCAACGCAGGCAGGAGCCGGCATTGCTGCAGTCAGCTCTGCAGCTCCAAAGCATTTATGCAGGGGGGGAAACCATTTTGTCAAGTGCAAGGCCCTTCCCTCGGATGCATCACCATAACTTCTGACAAATGGTACCTCCAGGAGAGCTGTCAGAGGCTGTCATTAATAGCGTACAAATATCCAGTGTAATTCAGCGTGACATTAACTGACATGGGGCAGCACGAGGTCCACAAACCACACTCATTTAAATAACTAGAAAGCCAAAGAAAGCACAGGCTGGCCAAGAAGGTGAACTGCAGCAGGCACATAAAAAGGCAAATGTTTATAGCACATGGGTAAGGAAAGGCCATGTTCCTTCCTTCCACTGAACTGACACAAAGTTAATGGGAGATCTTTATAAGGACAGGCTATAGAAAGATGCACTAAAGGCTGTTTCCAATGACTTTGAGGCATTTGGAAGTAGGCAACAATAAAAAGAGGAAATTATAAAATACAGATGCTGGACTGGCTGCAAGGTTTGCCTCCAAAACTTAAAGGTGGAATTTCCTCACGTTCTGAATATTATTGCAAGCCGTGGAGAAACACTTAGCTGCCTTCTGAAAAACAGCTGGAAAAGCAAGATACGGAGAGCAAAGTGAGTGTAAGAGGATAATGCCATTATAGGAATGTGCACTGCAGTCTGAGCTACAGCTGACAACAAAACAGGACCATCCCAGAGAGACCAGCACTGGGCACAACTACAGGCAAAGCACAGCAAGGTCTCTGCTGACTCCAGCGACCAAAAGCATTCAGCCATACAATGGGGCCAGTATCGTAAGGCAACTGAAAACACAGTTTTCCTCAAATTGCTCCAGTAGCTTTATGGCCTCTTGGGACTAGGCACTGCCAATAGCCTCCAAGGAGAAAGAGCTCCCGACTAAGCAGTGATAATCCTGCTGCCAAGACATTTTGGTAGGGCCTTTCATGTACACTACAACCTGCAAGTACTCCACTTTAGTGCTTTGGTAACATGAAGCAGGCAGAAGGGGACAGTCCCCTGGGGACACCATCCCCTCCCCACCCCCACTGGTGCTGCAACACAAGGGTAACGCTGAGCCCAGGCTTCCCTCGGTGTTCAGCTGCACCTCCTTTCAGCACAGCCCCTTCTGATGCCCTGTGCCTTCTCCCTTTCCATGGCTGCTTTCACACCCTGGTTTTTCTTTAAACGCTTCCCTCCTGCCCATTTCCACAACCAGCACGTACAGACCTACCTCTGCTTGAGTCAATGCCTTTTCCTAGTAGCTGTGCACTGCCAGAGTATAATGTACACATGAAGTGGTAGTTCTCCGATAAGTATTTGACAGATTAAACATCGCCTTGAGCTTTAGTTCTTCAGCAGAGTTATGAAAAATAACTTCCACTGGAATTTGCATTTCATGATAGCTTGCAGAGTGACTGCCTGGCCATTGAGGCTCCGCTTTGGAGTGCGTCTGTGCTTGGCAAGTGATCCGTTTCACCCACCAGTTCTATCTCCTGCTCTCATGGCACTGCAAACCAGGAGCAGAGATCTAGTGCTCCAGCTGCCCTGCAGGGATGACCATCACTGAGAGCAGGGCAGGCTCCAGAGGGATGCCAAGGACAGACAGTTTGTGCAACACAGAGGCCAGTTTTGATGTTCTGGAATTAAAAATTACAGCACAATCAAAGTTTGTCCTAGAGGCCTGACAGTCATCCCCAAGGACAGAGAATAGCAGAGGGCACAGATGCTGTACATCCACCCATATGTAATTGAAAGAAAAAAAGCAGGAGAAATATTATGATTCTTGTTTTTAGAGCTAGAGACACATTTAAGATATGAGGCTTTCCAAGCAACTTACTATCTCTGGACAAACAGATGTCACAAACTACCCAGCTTCTCTATAACATGTTTTCTTCTTCCTCATGCCAAAGAGGAAATAGATGTTCTCAGGCAGCAGCCACAGAGAATCAATTCAACCTGTTTATTGAGAAAATACTTTCAAAGAAACAACTGATTCCTTATCAGGAAGGATGCACTCAGGAACTATGCACCACCTATGAATTAGATCCAAAAAGCTCTTCATGTCTTTGAATGGTAAGCTTTTAAGAGGGAAGAGGGGGAAAAAAAAAAAAAAAAAAAAAAAAAAAAAAAAAAAGAAAATCATTAGACATATCTCTCACAGAATCCATTTTACAAGCTAATGTCACTGCTTTGCTTTCAATTGGAGATTAAGGTTAATCTCCACAACTACTGGTGCACATGCAGACACGGTGGAAAGATGCAAATAACTCCACAGAGGAGGCACAAAGAAGAAAGCTCTTCACCAGAAATCTATTATTCTGCATGAAAATGCATCAGCTGACTTACAATCCCTGTTGGATACTAAAGTACAGCTGGGAACAGGCAGAAGTTCTGAGCCCAGAATACAGCACCATGAAAGCATGTTACAAATGAATGTGTGTGGACATAAGCCTAAATAAATACAGAAGGGTCCTTTCGAGAAGATGCAACCCTCGTGGTGTCCTGCAGCACAAACTCTCGGTGAGTGCTTCCCAAGCCCTCAATACAGCCATCTGTCTCCCTGGGGATGAACAGGAACCCCCAGCAAGAGACTAAATGATGCAGACAAAGGTGTCACATCCTGACATTGCTATATGCTAGACACAGCTCCCCCACACCAAGGGCTAATAGTTATCTGCCCCCATGCTAGCAGGAATACCTGTGTCTTGCGGAAGACAACTGGTGTGGAGTCCAGGATTGCATCAGTATGTTTCTCCTTAAAGAGCCTGGCAGCTTTAACCCAGGACCGAGCATCACAGCAGCATCCCTGACAAAGACTACCTATGAGATGCTGTTAGTGTCCTCGGCACCTGCTGGCAGTTTTATTGCAAGGTACCACAGGATGCTGCAGCAGAGGAAAAAAGAAAGTAAAGTTTTAATTATTCCAATGAAAAAAAGCTGTCCTGATGTCGTGTAACCCCAAGACTGAGTTACGGTCCCATCTAGAGGTCCTAAAAATGAATGGACAGGAAAGGGATATGCCATAGGTCCTACATGGTGAAGGAAACATTAAAGAGCAGACACTTGCAGCCCTTGGTGCCATGAATTTGCCACAATAGTTCAAAGCTTTGCCACCCTGCCCTTCAAAAGGTTTTCAGAGACCATCCTCAAAAACATCCCCCAACTGGTCTGGCTTCAGCTGTGCCCTTAACTATCCCATCACTGGACTCTGATGCTGCCACCACCCTTCTGAGTCTTTTTTTCCTCCCTTGTTTCTCTTCTTCCTTTGTTTTCTTTGCTTGGTTTTGTCTGTGCTTAACCAGAGTATGATTTTGCTGGCCACAACTGACCTGGCATTTCACTGACATGTTGGTCTATTTGTGATTATATTGTTGACAGAGCCATGTATTTCTTCTTTTGCTTTCCTTTACACCTGAGTTTGCCCATTGCAGACCTGTTAGCACCTGCTGGGAAACTGGCAAATAGTTATTTTATACTGTAGAATAATTCCCTATCGCCAAGTCTTCTTTCAAGCTAGCTGTACCTCTGCAGCATGTCTACCTGGGTAGAAGCACACATACGGTGCAGCAAACACCCCCTGAGACCACGTAAAAAAGACAATCTGGAAACGTGTCAGCAAGGAAAGCCCGAGGACACTATTTTGTAAAATGTGTCTGAAAGCTGTGGAAGGTCTGTCTTGTAGTCAAGACCTCATCATTAAAATTCAATCAAAAAAAGCAGTAGAACCTTCTAAGTCAAAACACTAAATAAAAGGAGATCAAGATAAATAGCAGATATCATCTGAGCCAGTCATAAGAATGAATGTGCATCAATCTCAGAAAAAGTCACTCGAGATTGATAACACCAAAAGACAACATCTTGATAATCAGTTTTACAGTGATGGATTGAGGGAAAGCTTAATGAGTCAACTACAGGATTGGAATTTCATTAGACTTTACCAGAGCTAGAAAAAAACCTGCAAAAACATAAGACAAAATCTGCCTTGTAAAATACAGGAGTGCATACATTTCTGTCCACATGGTGAATTATCACATACATTTGCATCAGGAAGAGTTTGACTGGAATCCACTGCAGAAAAAAAACACATCTCCCAGAACTATATTATGCCTACCACTCTGTAATTTAGCAGTTGTGAGAGCTGATCTAACATAACATAATTGTATTTTAATGTCTTCTATGAGACTAAGACTCATTAGTCATCTCCTAAAGAGAAACACAAGCTGAAGTCACATGTCATTATGCCAAGTTGTCAGGCATATGGTACTCACAACAATCCTCACACTAACCTTTAAGACAGACTCTGCCAGTGAATGAAATCTGATGGGAGCATCTATAGGAGGTGAAGCTGGTTTTTAGTTTCAAACTAAAATAAAACCTGCTTCACTTTCCACCTTAGCAGGGCCAGTGAAAAACTGCTATGTCTTGGGTCAAATCCCCATTTTATTGAAAGCAGCAAAGTTACTCTGGATTCAGTTGATCTGTGTCAGATTTCACTGCCAAGAGCTAGATCTTGATGCTAAAATTGCATCAGAAGAGAAGCATCCATGTTTGTTGAAGTATACTTTCTCCTCTTTACATAATACACTGGTTGCGCTCCTCCTCTTGAAGCTTTGCACCTTCATTTGTTAATCCACTTGGCTATTTGCCCTACTTATCTGTGTAGTATAACTCAAAATATAACGTGACATGCTGCTTCAGAAGCTAAAATGCTAACACGCAGCTCAAAAATTCCAACTCATAGGACGCTGCTGCAACATAACAAGAGGGTCCCAACTTGGTTGTTTTTAAGTTAAACTTCAGCTTTAACTTTTATTTTGAGAAAAGGTAGTTTTTCCCTGTTGTTGATCCAAATGCCATAAGCAACATAAATGCTAATATCACAGATAACACAGTGATTATCAAACTCTATGTGTTACATTAAGTATGTTGCCAACAGCAAGTTTTTCTCTGGAAGGCAAACTCATTTTACAAGCATTTTTTCTTTTATGGCTGAAAGTTTTTTCCTTATTATATTAAAAGTGTATAATAATGATCCAGTAACAAAAGCATCACGAACAAGAGCATAACCCTTTACACAAGCTATCTGTGCAAATTTTGTCATAGGCAGAAACACCAGAAGAAAAGTTCAGCTATCAAAATAGTTCTATACCCCCCTGAAACTACCTAGCAGCGATAAAAATCATTTATTATCCCTTTTGTATATAACTATTTGTGAAAAATTTACATTTTTCATTCCCCAAAAATGAATTATTAATAACAACGTGCCAATGAAGTCCTGTATAACCCATGTGGAGAAGCAACTCTGCAAGGTGCTTCAGCCTGATGTAAGCACTGACGGCAACAGGGCAGTGCTGGTATATGAAGCCACATGTGCTTCAAGTACTAACAGACATCCCAGATCTTGCAGTTTTTAATCCAAGCTCCTACCTCAGCAAGTGCTGGGCAGAAGGCAGACAGGCAGCAGCTCCCCACCTCAGCAGACAGCAATAGGCAGGGAGAGACCAAGCCCTGGCCTGGCCAGGCAAATAATGCACTGGGGCACCCTAGCAGATAGCTGGACACACTCCTCAGACTTAGGACAGAGATGTCCAGCTGGCACAAAGGCCAACCCCCTCCTCCAGGGACATCAGCCCAACCACAATGCCCAGTTTGCAAAGGGAGGGCTAATTCCATCCCCCAAACTGAATCTGGTCAGAACTAAATGGAAGCAAACCTGCGCCACTTTCCCCAGAAGCCATAGCAGTGCTGGGAAGCTTGCCCTTTTTGCAGTTTCCATAACAAAACATAATATTCCGGCAGCAGGAGAGACCTCTGTGTCCTTTGCAGGGTTCCCACTGCCACCAGAACCTGCCCAGAATGCAAGTCCTAGCAAAAACATGTCAGAGCATCAGTGTGCAACTCTCCAGCAAGGACAGGGCAGGGCAACTTTTTTAAGCTGTGATAAAATGAACATATTTAACAGATGCTGAAGTGAATACCTCTCTGGAAACCTAACTGGCAGTCATTTGGGTCTTCCTAAGTGGATAATTGATCACAAGGCTATGCCAGTGATGTTACAGTAATGAAACAAAGAAGGAACTGGGATTTAAGGATAAGCCTGTCAAAAACATGTAATAATACTGTCAGATCAATTTGCTGTCAAATACAGGTGTGATGTGATAAAAAAATCTGAGGTTTTAATACATTATATTATTGAAGCAGTAATTTAAGAACACCTTCTAGGTAATAAATTACAATAAATCAAACTTTAAAACTTCAAAGTATATACCAGAAGGCATACAGTATATGATATGAGAAAGACAAGTAAATTTAAACTGTATTTCCAAGCTGGAATAAAACAAATTCAATTGCTTTAGAAAGATAATGATCAAAGCCTAGGTTTGTATGAAAACAATAAATCTTGCAAAGTTATAAGGAAAAACCTCCTGTGTTTCTAATGCAAGCATAACCAAAGGTGAGAAAGAAGTGCAAGAGGATGCCCTCGCAAAACACAGTGGTCAGTCATAAGTACTGCACAAATACAACAGGGTGGCATTTGTAAGAGAAACAGTTTTCTATAAGAAAAGTTCAATTTCTGTGAACAGCATCAGTTCATCAAAAAAAGGAAAATATCTTAGGAGGTGCCAAAATGCTGTGTGCTCTCCTAAAGGAAAACACCTGATTTTCATTTCAAAAGTGTGAGTTTTTTCATGAAAAGAATTATAATGTCTTCAGATTTACCCAAAAGTGAATATGTCTATAGCTCATAGTCCATCATTCACTTCTTTGTCCTCTAGTACAACAAAAAGGATGGGAAGAGAAATCTGAAGTCACAGCTTGGACCAGATGGGAAAAATGCCATCAGCCGAATTTACGGACAAGCACAAAACAATTAGGACAAGTACAACACATGGTACTTAAACTACTTAAACAGGATGCAACCAACCAGCAGGACAATATCATGCCTGATATTGCCTTAGTGACAAAGAAAGAAAAACAATGATTGATTATTGGAATGGCAGCCAGCAGAGATCAGGGAAGAAAAGAAATTAAATCACTTCTAGATCAGTGGAAAGAAGTTTTAGCAGCCTTCAGCAAAAGCCTTTCAGCAAGAGATGTTTCCTAAAACCAGATTGCACCTTTTGCTCAAAACTTACGAGGTTATTGCTCATGTGTTTTCCTAGTCAATCTATTTTGCAATTGGAGTTAATTTTAAATTCCAAAAGAAAAAAAGAAAATACACATATGTACCCTCTCCCACTTCTCAGTACATTCATTATCACATGGCACCTCTGCAACAGCCCTTGCAGTTACTTAAGGGAGAAAAATAGCATGAAGGAGAGTACTTGATGTATTTTTAATACCTTTTGACACAGTTCAGCACCTGGAGTCCGTGATCCAGCAGGATGTGGCCAGCTAACACTCTCCTCTGAAAAGGGATCATTTAGTGCTTTACTCAGGGGAATATTCTTCCAGCACAAAAGGAGCACATGAGCTGGAATCTGGCAGCTAACGCTCTGCTGCCCGGGGATCAGAATCAGCAAAATGTTTCCTCTATTATATTTTACATAGGTTTTCTTACAGAGAAAGAGACAGAGAACATTGTATTTCTCTGCCTTTGATGAGCTTCTTTTCCCAGCAATCATTTGCCTCAGGTTTTCCCTTTAGAATTTGGGTCATAAGAAGCTTTGCTGACTTAACTTTCTGGTGTAGTATATTTTCCTCTGAAAAGCAGAGCCTGAGAGCCAGGTCAGTATTACAGCAGCGCTCCTCTTCCTGCTCAGAGCTGGAACTTTTCCACAAAGATGTGTAGATACCCATTTTCTGTCAGGGCTTGCATTTAAAATGCACTGTCACTTCTCATTTCTCACATTACCATCTCAAACGGGCAGAAAAGAACAACTAAACTGGCAATCAGCTTCCAAAAAGAGAAGGTCAAAATAGACTATATCACATGAAGAGCTGTCAGCTGTCATGACAAAGCCGTAATAGCTGCAGCCAGCAGAGCAGTACCTTTAATGTGCTCACTGGAGGAACTCGCACCAAGGCAGACCCATCCCAGGGGTGTGAGCACGAAAACCACGTCGGTGAAGCTGTCCCCCAACAGATCCAGCCCCAGCGTGGTTCTGCATCACTGACTTAAGTGACGCACAGAATCTCACACAAATGCATGACCCACATGAAGGATTTCTGTTGTTTTTCTTAAAACCATGCCACAGTGCAGAACAACTACACACAGATGCCTGTTTAGCACACACCAAGGCCAGCTTCCCTTGAACCTGCTTACAGGACACTACCAAAGCTGAAGGGCCACAGAGAACTGCGCGCAACGGCACTGAATGGCACCAAACACTACGCCTGAACCACACCAGAGTATGGGGATAGACAAGACTGTTAACGGCTCCGCCCCATCTACACAAAAAACATAGATATGACATTCCACCCTTGGCTTGAAGCACCCCCTCTGATGAGTAAGACACCCCTGTATCAGAGGCTGAGCTTCAATTCAGCTGCTAAGTAAGAAATGGTGGTATTCAGCAATTTGACAAAAGAAAGGATTAAATGGAAAATAAGCCCTTCCTTGTTCCTGGCTAGAAAGCATGATACCAAAACAGATCTCCGCTTTGCCTGTTTACTGAACACAGGATTAGCTGGTGCCCCATGTTGTACCAAACAGCACTTGGTCTAAATTTTAGTAAGCTTACTGTTGTCACAAACTTCATCAAGTATTAAAAGCCGGTATCTGTATCTCTCTCCCCACCCGTAAGGTGAATTGATATTGAACTGATGCTTTCTGCTGCTGCAACAAAATAAACCCCTAAAAACCAGGAGTAAATGGAAAACATAGTGCTTTTTATTGATTGTGATGTTTTCAGTTAACTAGGTTTTGCCTGTGGCCGTCCCCCTGCAGCACATGCGCACCGGGGGAAGTGCTGCCCTACTCCAACCAATAACTTTTAGGAAATGGAAAGCTGCGTCTGTTTAATAGATGTTTCCAATTTCTTACATCACCATCCGTATCTGTTTTAGTCACTTGGCAGGTTTCTATAGCTTCTCAGGCCCAAGCTGGTTTCAAACCCATTTGGTAATGTCAATGCGACTTAAAGGTTTAATGATTCATTATTTTTTAGACCTGAGAGCAAGAGAATGTGTTAATTTTTTTTTTCCTGCATGGGCTTAGTGGTTTCCTTCTGGTTTATTCTCTCTATTTATCATTAAAAAGAGGGGCTGATAAGAAAAAAAAAAAATCTCAGTGAAACATATAAAAGAGACTTCTTTAGTTTTAAAGAACTATTATAAGTGCACTACCTTTTATAACCTGCAGAACTATTACAAAGGTAATGATTCTCCATGCAAACACCCTCTCCAGGAATATTAGGCTAGTGGAAACTCACCACTCTATCCTTAGATAAAATTCACATGCACACATAGACGTTTGACATATGCTAGAAAGTTTTGAGCTTCATTCCTTTTGTTTATTATTAAGCAGCAAGAAAAAAAAACCAAACCAAACCAAACCCCAACACAGCACCTTCTGAGATAATTAGCTAGCAATCTGTATTGCTCTGGGTGAGTTCTGTAACAATTTGTCTAAGGAATGCTTTTAGCCACAATCTGGGCAACGTCACAAATGCTAACAGCGTCCCACATATCTGGAAACTCTTCCACAGCTTCTTCTAGATCCGCACATATCACTGGAGTTTGTTTTATATCTAAAGGTCTTTTCTGTGGCATCAAAGTCACCAGTGGAGCATCAGGGACCTTCTTGCATTTCTTTTCTTGTACTCCAGAGGAGTAGTAAACACTGAAGCATCTTGCTTATCAGGCATGCCAGGTTTGATGAGTGCAAGGACATGACAGATGTGTCACACAGAGGACAAAGCACACAGAAGCAGGATCTCTGTTGTAGGCAGCTGGGGCTGCCCTTTGGCCAGCCGAGTTCCCAGTGCCTCCCACCCCCAGGTCTGTGAGCACAGAGCAGCGACAGACCTGGGAGGGTGTTTTGCATGGACTAATCTTTTCAAGCATAAGCAGGGAAGAGCTGCTTTCTGAATACCCTCTGACAAATGTTGTTTCCAGATCCCCTGCCACAAATCATCCTCACAAATAAAAAAAGAAAAAAAAAATATTTCTTCCTTCTTACAGTTTTCAGTGATGATTGTTGCTGGCATGTAGCCCAAACACAGGGCCAGGCACCTGTTCCAGGATTTCGCTATATACACACACCAGAATTTAACTAGTATTTGCTGCCTGTCCACAACTGCCAGAGCCTGGGGAGGGAAATTCATGCAGAGATTCCTTTGTCCCCTGTCTTCGCTGTTACATATGGAAAAAGAAGTTATTCACAAAAAGAAGAATTAGAGGACTGCAGCAGCTCTGGAAAGGTAATGAATTTGGTTGAGTTGGCACTAGTCAATCAATACTGTCCTCTAAACAGCTCAGGCATCTCATGTTTCTCCAGGGCCAAGAAATCACCAGAAGTTGCAAGGGGAGTCAGCCTGTCCCCACGGGGACATGGGTAAGCATTGGGCCACAGCCAGTACTCCCCACCCACTGCCCCTCACAAGCAACCTGCTGGCTGCTACATCTGGAGAGAGCAGATGTAGTGCTAGATGGCACAAACGCACAGGGTATAGGTCAAGCCAGAGAGATGTTCTTCTTCTAAAGGGATTATTTTCCAAACAACCGTTAACATCTGCTCTTTCATGAGAAACATCTTTGGTGTCTTGGCAGTAAAAATACACCCACCATTAAAATGTCTGCAGTTTCCCCCTCAATATTTCAGCTTCTGCATGACTCAGGATCTGGGCAAGGTTTTTTTCCTGCCATGGGAATCAAGATTGGGAGCTGAATGCACCAGGAGCAAGGCAAAATAAATACTGGCCTGGGGCATACAGAAAGGGAAGAAGGAAAGCATTTAAAGCAAACCTTTCTAACTGGAAAGGAATGTACTGGTTTCAGTGCAGGTAAGGAGGGACTTGGAGTTGAGGCTGGGCTGATAATTCATCAAACTGCAGTCATTCATTGCTTGTAGGAATTGAAAAAACTGCAAGTGACCAGACCCAAAGGAGCCTGCCTGGTCCAAACGACTGCCATCATTACCAGGGCTGAGTGCGTTGTGTCACTCTGGCAGGGAAGAAACCCGCTCACAAAAAGACATTAACATGCTGAATACACCACAGCTAAATGGCTTCATTCAGCCCAGAACGAAGAAGCAGTTTCACAGAATTTAATGACTGATTAATATTCATTTAATAATTCTTGCCTAAAACTGCAGCAAATTATTTTAAATTATACCATTTGGGAGACAGCAGACTCAATTCAACAGAATCACTGGGCTCAGACTGTCCAAGTTGTTCTCTGGATTATTTGGTCCTTCGTTCCCTTGCCAGGTGACTGGCAGGTGTCTACCTTGCCTTTCTTTCTCTATTTACTTCTGTCTTTTTCTCCCCCCTTTTTTTTTTTTCTTCCTCTTTTTTTCCATGTTTGTTTTAAAATGCATGCAGCTCTAACAGGAAACATAGAGGAACTGCTACCACAGTGAGGCAATGGCCCTGCTGTTCTCACAGACCTTTGGAGACAGCAGGCTGCTGCAAACCAAGAAGGACAAGCCACGCTTGATCTGCTGCCAGCAGACTCCAAAGGGAGCAATAAGGAGATCACGCAGGGTAGAAAACAGATCTGAGCTAGCAGGCAGCACAGCTTGGGTTTGCTCATGCTCTGTAGGAAGACTGGTATTTTAATGGCTTTCTTTTTTTTTTTTTAAATGGAAAACCAGAACAAAAATTAAAGTTTGATGGGTCCCTGAGCACCCACCACTCAGCACTCTTAGCACCAAAACCTGCACCCACCAGCCCACAAGAAAGTCAAGGCAAGAACAACCAAGGGAGAAAAACAAAGTAACGAAATCCACATTATATTAGCTCCAAACCTTTCCTCAGGGAGATGGGTCAGTGCATTCTGCAAGGCAGGTAAGTCCTCTCACACAATCTACTTCATCTAGAGCATGCACCAACCCCAATGCTCCACATCAACTCCAGTGCAGGCACAACAAAGGGGTGTCCAACACAGTATCTTTGGAGGCTAGGGATCTACAACACTACAAACAGAGTCTAGGCACAGCAATATGAATTTTTGTAGCTATAGATGCCTCAAAACCAAACACGTCACCTTTCCACTCAAGCAAAGCCCAGACAAGAACCCAGGCGCTAAGCAGTCTGCTGTGCTCCCACCTCTGCCTCCAGATGAAGGAAAGCTCTCAAAATGCAAAACCAGTGGTGCAGCAGCCCCTCAAATCCCAGAAAACATTATTCTCCCTCTTGTTCTCCCCAGAACCCCCACCAGTGTGGATAGCATCAACTTTTCCTTGCTGTACTATGCCCTGGCAGCATGCTCCTCCTTATCCAGAGCCAAACTCCCTTCCCATTCCCAGAGCCTGGCACTCAGCCAGCTGGTGCCTTCACCTGAAACTTCTTCAACACACCTGCATCTAGACAACTACAATTCTTCCCTTTTCAATTTCAATTTTTATTGATTTTTGAGGCACTCATTTCTGAGATGTATGGTATCATTGGATTATACTGTTTAGCAATTTATTTGTGTCTCTCTTTATGTGCGGGATTGATTCTTTTTTCCACCGAGTCCCAAAAAAAGATGCTGCCACTGTTGTTATTTGGCTATCATAACAGCTCACGTAGCCCTGAACTATTAGGCAGTGCTGCTCCAAGAAATTTTGTGCTGAGGTAATTTGGAGACTAAATCAAGTTTTATCACTGAATGAGGTTAGTAGATATTAATGGGAAAGCAGTAGTTTGCACTGAATCATTAATGTGGATAAATGGAGAGCGCCTGTTTAATACTTTATACAGCGAGTGCTAATAATGCCTGAAAACGGTGGGGAAATATTGCAAGTTGTATTTAAACACAGCAGAGAAGGAGCCCTAATTTGACCCGTTCTGGTACATTAGCTGTGACTATACAGTGGGACCCTCCATTAGCCTGAACCATCTCTCCATGCTACCATGCTGTATTTCAGTGTCCAAATCCTCACTTTCAGCAATGTTTGTGAGTTTCTGTAACTGCACAAAAAAACCACAAATGCAGCTGGGACAAAACGTATTTGAAGGAAATTGCTGCAAACGAACACTTCCAGGAACTTGAAATTTAAAATCATTTTTTAAACAATAAATATTAACTTACAAAACAAATAACAATTATAGCCAACTGTGACTGTGAGAACCTGCCCATCAATTAAGTGTAAAATGTTTTCCATACAGGCTCATGCATACATTAATTAGGTTGTTCAGAAGAGGTCAGCGCTACTGCAACCTTTGTATGCCAAGCAAGAAGCAACTCTCTGAGATATATGGTCTGAACCGCCAGTCTAACATCCAGCACTTTTAGAAGCCTCTCTGTGAACAAATGCATGGGAAGAGTGAACCAAGACAAAGCCAGGGTATACTTCTGCAGCTATTTTAGCTAGCCAGAGCAATGCAACGCACAGAGCATTCATACTTTTTACTTCCAAGAAGAATTTCAGTAATACTTCAATCATTTGTCTGCACTGGGGTGCACGCTGCAGCTCTGATGCTGTCAGAGTTTACAAAAGAAGTTCTGCAGCAACAGGCACTTTCACTGCCAAGCAACCATCAATCAGCCCAATTATTCCAAGGTAATTCACGCTAAGCAAGCAAAGCGAAGATACGTTATCAGAAGCAGACACACAGGTCCGAGGTCACCTACTACAGTAAGGAACATGCAGTCTCTGTACACAGAAGAGAGCTGCAAGAAGATGATGGGACTGCAGAGGAAAACTGAAGTGTTCTTACTGCTAGCAAAAGTAACATGATATTCTCTGTTTCCCAAGCAAAAGCAACTGCTCAAAACTTACATTAACACACTGTAATGGTAAGAACAAAGCTCAGCAGTACTCACCAGCTGAAGAGACGTAGACCACAGCCAGTTATAGAATAGCATCTGCTAGGCAGCTCTCCCACATATAAAAAGCAAGCCCTGGAAAAGCAAAGTATTAAAAAAGGCTCCAAAAAAAAGGGAACCCTGCAGCGGGAAAGTTAAAAAAGGACTAGCAAGTCAAAGAGGTGCTGTTTGAATAGGGACTACCCTTGCTGTTAGAAGAACTTAGATCCCCCTTTAAGCAGCTATATGAAATGACTAGTACCCTGAAAAGAGCCCTCCTGACCCAACAGGAGCTGAGCACAGGACTGTTCGTCACAATAAAATATTGGCCACAGGTGAGCTGGGTGCAATCTGCCCTTCCCCAAACACAGCTGACAAATAAGCAGCTGATAATTAACTGATAAAACGGCTCTCCCTATCAGAGACCATTTGCTTCCTTATTGCCGTACTGGTCACAAAGTTGCTGGTTAGGGCAGAGCCGTTTGGGTGAGCCCCGGGTGCTCTACTTTCTTCATGTCCTCAGCACTGCCTTTTCTAGGCTATGTTTCCAATGGAGTGCAATGTCACTAGTTCCCATGCTATGTTTTAGGGTTTCTAAAATTTTTGTACTACTGCCTCCTATGCCCTTGTAGGACATGGGAAGCCCCCGATACCTCCTGATCTCACCTGAGCACAGCTCTGTTCCTGCAGGCAAAGCAGGTGGGTGCTGCACTGCTTCCAAAGCACAGCTTTCAAACCAATCTTCTGAGTGTAACAGGAATGCTCTGCAATATTTAGTATTCATTAGCCTAAGTGAGCATCAGTAAAGCAATTAGTGTGAAGCTGATACAGCAGTGGTTTGGGGGTTGCTCTTGAGGACAGGGAGTTTGTCTGTCACAATTGCAACTGGAATTTCAGGAAAGTTTTCTGAGCTGGCAACTCTACCAAAAAAAAAAGACATGTGGTAAACAGGCTTTCAGAGATTCTTAGGCTAATATCTGGTGCTGTTATTGGATTTCTCCCCTAGGAATTCAACTATACCTTGAGTAGCCCCAACATTTTGTATGATATTCCTTTGCAGGCTTCTCTCTGAACTTCTCTGCAGTTGAAGCAGGTTTGATTCTGCATTAGAGCTCTACCTGGCCTGTGCAAATTGAACACGTTGTTGGGAGTCCTTAGCAAGAGTGTTCAGCAGAGGGCTAAAACTGTGGGGCACTATCGTGGCATCCTCTTCCAAACAAGGAAGGAGGGAAGCACAGAGATGAGAGCAAGTGATTACCTCTTGCCCTGCCCCATGCTCCCGACTGGTGTTGAAACCAATGAGACTATTCTGGGGAGACAAATAGGGAAGGAATACGCCTAGAACCATGCAGGCTACTTAACGTACATTGTGGCTGTTAAGTCAGTTATAGCAGGATAACTGCTAACCTTTGGTGTGATCAGCAAGAGACATGATGAAAGCCTGTGATTGCCTGCAGAGAAAAAGTGTTCCCAGCCATGCTAAGAACCGCACGGTACCTGCAGTGAGCACCCTACAGCTGCAGATCCTTTGCAGCTACAGAGGGCCTGCTAGGAAGGCTGCTCCCCACTGCAAACTCTCCTATGATCAGAAAATTCAGTGAAATTGAGTTTCTCAGAAACTTTCTCAGGAGTAAGGGGTTTAGCCCAGCTGCAACTCACAGATCAAGTCACGCAGCTGAGAATCTACCACTTCATTGGCTTTTCCAAGTAATAAGCTTCAGATATCATCATATTTTGCTGAATGCATCTCACAGTGAATTCTGAAATGCAAAGTCAAAGCCCTGCTGCTAGTGTGCTGTCATCAACCTTGTCTAAGCTGACCAAGTAATTCCCTCTCTAATTCTGATGAAGCAGAGCGCTGCAGTTGGCTGAAAGGGGCTGTTTCAGGAAGAAGTGACTAAATTAAACCAAGTTAGACTGTGCAGTTGAGCTCAGTTCTTTACAGCTCTAGTGCAATTGCAATTCATTCAGTATTTAACAATGAACCTTTCTTGTTATTTCAGAAAATGCAGTCTACTCTCTTTTTTATGTATTTACTGAAAAGTACCGGCAAGCACAGAAAGTGAAGAGTTAAAACAATACTAACAGCTAAATCAAAGAAAAACACATAAGTAGTGGAACATCACATAGCAACGAGAGAATTATGATGAAGAAATGATTACAGTGTAGAAAGGGCAAAAAAGAACAATATAAAAGACTGAGTTATAAAAAGAATTTCATGTAAGGGGAAAATAGAGATAAATAGGGAAGATGCAGAGAGCTAAAGAAAATGCTTCTGAAACTCTAAAATCTTTGGGTTTAGCACAGAACTATAACATTTTACAATATTTTGTTTTTAAAAAGTTTTCAGAGTCCTGCAAATTTCTGCAGATCAAGGAAGCAGGTATTTATAGACCTTATAGAGGATCAAGGACAAAAGAGATACTTAATGGTTCTTTTCCGATTTGCTCTCTAACAGAACAATGACTGGAATTTCACTTTGTGAGTCTTTAGGAGACATCCCCCATTGATTTAAACACCCCACTGGTGGCAAATATGCCACTTATTCCTTTAAGCTGTTTCAATTATTAATTACACTCATAGTTAAAAAACTGAATCTTATCCAATGCAAACTTTGCTGACTTTTTTTACTCTCTGCTGTGAAATCAGACTCAGTCTACTAACAAGGTAAGTGAATTTTAAGGCAAGAACTATTTTTTAAAATTGCTCTCTGAACTTCTTTTAAAGAATAAGCATTGGAAAAATTGTCACAGTTTACATTAATTCAATATGGTTCTATGCATTATGAGATTTTATATATATATATATATGTATTTTACATCACATACTCTTAGGAAGGTGTGGAAGGGCATTGCTCATTTGCACAGCTTTCCAAAGCTTCTGGAACATCCCAACAGTCTTACACTTCCCTCAAGTCCTTGGATTATCCAGGAGTCTGCTGCCTATCAGGAATATAGGGTGAGACATGGTGAAGGATTGTCACTTCTTGGCAAATTCTCACCACCAGTCTCCACACCAATACCTGCATTCAGAGATAATAGTTAGGGTGATGCTTAATAAAGTATTTTCAAAGTGTTTTCCAGCTTGCATTAAAAAGACCTCACTGCAGCTTGGTTATGTGATAAGACACCTTCTAGGAATCTGTTTTCTGGTTTCTTATCTCTCTTTTTAAAGTCTTTCCTTCTTAGTGCCAAAATAGAAGAATTTATGTTTGGAAAGGCAGGGGGCCAGAGACATGGTTGTGACATTGCTGTTGGCAGATTTCCGGGACTAAGACCCATAGTGCAGCAGGGAAATTGTGACTACTGCAAAGAGAGTAAGGGCTGAAACCTGTCTGGAGACAGGAATTAACCTCATGCTAGGTTCACCTCAAATCCAAGCTTCAAAGGTTAGGCTGGATGGGTCCTAAAATCTACAGGCTTCCCTACAGAGGTGGGTAGTAGACTCATGGCAGTGGCACAATGAGCCATAGCAGCTCCATCTCCATGGAGGAGAGAAATTCTCCCCAAGAATGAGGGACTGAAAAGTGAAAATAATCTTTTTAGCCCTAACTGCAAATGAACCAATTTCCAAGGCAATATTCTCAGACCTGAAAAGTCTTG